>UZAE01000423.1:0-23766 GCA_900617975.1 Rodentolepis nana | reverse complement strand
GCGAGCAGCGTGGGGTGTGTTTATCCCATGGAAGTACCTCATAGTTTTTATTGACGTTTGCTGTGAGTGGGCGGAAAGTAAGTACTGCCATCCACACTTTGGAAGAGATTTAATAGCGACCAAGAAAAGGCTCAGAGGGGGGGGGGGGGGGGGGGGGCAACCCGAACATTCATATTTCTCACATTTCCCCTCTGGTACCGCCGAGTATATTTTGGGGTTTCAGATTAAAGGTCTACCTGTCGCACTGTATTTGTTCCTACTCTATTGCAAGTAGCTGTTTCCCTGCTACTTAATTTAATATTGCTCTCCTCTCTAATAGAGATTCCCTAGCGATAATGAGCTCCGTTTTGGGGAAAGAAGTGTCAGTTTCGGTCTCTTTAAGCGACCACCCTCCAAGAGAAATTAGTAGAGAAGGAACAGCAAATTGCCAATCTGAAATGGGGTGCCGAAATAGGAGTAATTAAGAAGCCCAAAGGGTGGGGGCGGGTGTGAAAAACTTGCCTCTACGGGAAAGAAGTCCATAAACCGGCAGATGACTTCTCACTTCAAACTGCCATAACCCTACCGTATGTCAAATTCGACCCCTTCCACAGCACTCATCTTACCTTTTTCCTAACTTTGTGTCTGTCCCTTTTACATCATTGAAACACTCTTATGTCCCCCCCCCTCTCAAATATTTGTCACTTTGATGTTTTTCCTCTTCTCCGTGAAGCCTGAAGTCAGCTAAAGGGCAAATGATAACTATCATATCGCCTGCCAATTGAAATTAATAATTAAATAAAAATCTCAAATGGCCTCAATCTCTGCGGAGCAACTTCTACTATTTAAATTATCAACAGCAAGGTCAAAATAGTAATAAATAATTCCCATATTTACAAGACAAACATTGGCAATATTTCAAGAGCGTATCTGAGCATACAAATTATTAATAACTTCAAGATCTTTAAAAATCTTCTGATCTTTAATATCAATAACTGGAACGTTTTTCTAAGGTGTTAAGTTATTGCCCTTTTAGCATTTAAAATCCGTTTCAAATGATGCACTCAGTGGTTTAACTGTATACAAACAAAGGCATACGAAAAACATGGGTACTGATTATTTAATTGGCGACCTTTTGTCTCAGTAGTGGGTATTTGATAGGGAATTAATCGGGATTTACATCTCCAAACGTGGTCTCATCAAATTGGAGAGAACAGTGAAACTCCTTCATGAAACGCGAAGTCAACCATCTTCTCGCAAATCGAAACCTTGAGTATTGGCAAGATGCTGTGATAGATGTCGATTCTTTAAAACTGCATGGTAGAACAATAGCACGATGCACATTGGGAAGTGGTAAAAGAAATTGTAGGGCAGGGAATGGCCCTGAGGTGGTAGTCCATCCAACACCGAGGACCAATATTGGAGTCATAAACAACCCGATCTTCAAAAAGTTCAGACCTCCTCATCCAATTTCAAGTATTAACCAAATGTAAGAAGAACGAGTCCTATAGACAAAGATCACGGAAAATTCACTTCCCACACAAATTTCCTCAACAGAAATTATGGTTCGTTTCCTAATACAGCGGAAACCTATTTGATAGTTGTACGGTTTATTCATGAAGACGCTGAATAAACCTACTTAGGTACCTGGAAGAAACTAATTTAATAATAACCCCCCCCCCACCCCACCTCTTTCCTCATCCCAAATTGTAGCAAAATGAAAGACTCAGCCCTGCATTTTATAAGCCCATCACCAGCGCGCGAGACTAAGTCATTATCCAAATTGAAAAAACAATTTAAATCTTCTGATGTATAAGTGGTGATCTTGAAAAGACAAAAGCACTTTCATTGTACGTCCTGATATCTACGCAAAAGTTAACTAAGGACTGGCTTCACAGAGGGGAAATAGAATATAAAAGAGTGGTTGAAAATGGTAGCAAATTTCTTATTTATTGCAAATGGCAGGCGTTTTTTGATAGTTATCATTAACCCTCTAGCTGACTTCGTGCTTCATAGAGAGGAGGAGGAACATCGAAATGAGAAAAAGTCGAGAGGGTAACTGAAGAGTGATTCACAGATGTGAAAGAGACAGACAGACAGACACAAAGGCAGAGAAATGTTAAGGTAAGGTGAGTACTGTGAAAGTGGTCGAATATGACATACATTGGGACCATGGTAGCTTGAAGTCAGAAGTCAACTACCGGTTGATAGACATTTTTCCCGTATGAGTATACGTTGCCCAGTGTGCACCACGTGGAGGTGAGTCTATCGCACACCCCCTGGTAGCAAAATATTACTTTATTATCAAAGTCTCAGCTAACTAGTCATCTGCCCGAGTTGAATGTTGAGAAACACCTGCTCTTCCTCACTACTCAACGACGTTTCGCCTCTTTTTGGTAATACCAGTTTTCATGTCATACTTGGGATGAAAGTCGTTGAAGATCAAATGTTGACCTTCTCTTCCCTTCTCACGTTATCGCCAACCCAAACAACCCAAAAAGGCTCGTCATGCGCTACTTTAAACAATGACTGTGCTGGAAACACGCATGATACCAGCGATTCCCACGCAAAGCGCATATACTCTGACAGAAATTTATAATTTCCCAGCATTTTCTCAACCTCACACAAGTTGATTCAAAGCTCCGAGCCATTATAGTTGCCAGTTTAATTATCTATTGCTCAATTTCTGCACTCGCGCCGGTATCACTCGTTCCCCTTCATCTCAATTTTTTCCCCTTATTTATTCCTCTCCACTAGTCAAATAAAATGCAGGCCTTCACAACCCCGGAACTTCTCATATCGGAATGCCTTTAGCTTATTGTCAACCTGATTCGTTCGAACTCCTGAGGCTGCTTTGCTGTCGAATTGTGCTACTTAGTTAGCTACAACTCATCTATGGCTGCTCATAAAGTAAAATTGATAAAACCATTCGGAAAATCCACTTCCTACATAAACTTTATTTTTAACCACAAATTTGATAGCTGCTATCCTGACCACACACTTCCAACTAAACGGTTCAATCTTGCGTTTTCTAAATAACCAATAAAGATGTACATTTTGCAACATTAAATGCATATTATTATTTTAACTTAGCAAACACGGTAAAGAAGTGAATAACGGCGGTTTACATTTCATCGGCAGAGGTTCGAATATCATCGATTTTCAAAATCATCTTGCATAACTGCACAGCAAGCATGATCTGGGCCCGCTTCGAAGTGAGCGTCTCCAAGACATTCTGCTCCTTCATGTCACAGGTACCTACGTTGAGGCAATCGATACCCAAATTGGGGTTCTTTTCCTGTACTTGACGTCCCTTGACATAAGCGACTGTTTCAATGGAAGGAAGACCCGAGTTCTCTGAGAGAGCAACGGGAATGGCTTCTAGAGCGTCAGCAAAGGCACGCATGGCATATTGTTCAATCGTGGAAATCTTTTCGGCCTCCTCAGCAACACGAATAGCACAGGCGATTTCACAAGCCCCACCTCCGGCTACTACACGGGGGTCGCGGACCAAGTTGCGAACCACACAAAGAGCATCATGAAGTGAACGCTTAGCTTCCTCGACAATCATCTGGGACGATCCACGAATGAAGCAAGTAACAGCCTTCGAGTTATGGCAATCTTCAATGATCAGCATACTATCCTTAGCTGTTCCGAATGGAACACTGCGAACGATACCAGCATGACCAAGTTTTTCTGGAGTGAGCTCTTCAAAACGAGGAACAATTCGTCCACCAGTAGCGATGGCAATGAGCTCAATTTCACCACCACCAACCCATCGAACAGCGGGAAGCTTGTGAGAGAGAAGCAAGTGATTAGCCTCGTCATCAAAGCCCCATTGGCAAATCACCAAGTTTGCTCCAGTCTTCTTAACACTGAAAATAAGACATGTGAAAGGGCCATAGGAATAGTATAGGACAAATTAGTGTAAACACTTACGTCTCAACCATCTCAACAAACTTGTCCTGTTCGTACTGGCGAAGCTTTTGATAATCTTCAACACTTTCAACAAAGAGATTGTGTTTCGTTTTTGGCTTCGGTGGTTCGAAGGGACAAGTCAAAATGGCCATTTTAGCGTCCTTAACCTCTTTCGGCATTTGAGGATGGGAAAAGTCCTTATTAACAACTACTCCCTTGACAAGAATAGAATCTTCAAGACGGCCACCAACTTTGCCGTCGATTTTAATTAACTCGAAATCTACATCTTTCCGCTTGATATCAGCGACGGATAGGACGGCATCAACGGCCATTTCTGCGAATAGGCGTTGGCAACGACTCACACTAGATGGAAGATTTAGAAAATTAAAGCTAAAATCTTACATCTTGGATCCAAGAGCAGTCATTGCAGTCTTAACAAGGGGCTCACGATCATCTAGGGAGAAATTAAAATCCTCACTGATTTTATCCAAGACACCCATGCAAATCTTAGCAGCCAATTCATAACCATCAGCAATACGGATAGGGTGGATACCACGGTCCAGCAAAAACTCGGCCTGTTCTAAGAGAGCGCCGGCAAGAACGACAACACCGGTAGTACCATCACCAATTTCGTCATCTTGGGATCGACTCAATTGAACCAATAATTTTGCGATTTCGTGCTGGACGTCCATCTTTTCAAGAATGGTTCTTCCATCATTAGTGACAGTTATGTCACCATCGGGACTCACAAGTAACTTGTCGAGACCTTTTGGACCAAGAGAAGTTTGAAGGGTGGAAGCGACAGACTTTGCTGCCAGTATGTGTGACTACAGAAATGAATACATATAAGAAATAACACCTTATGAGCTTGAATGCCAGTTAGACGCTTCTTCTTTTCTTGATCCCTAAGGATTATAAAAGGCCTCCCAAATTCATCGAAAGTTAATTGAGGTGAACCGCCTAGAGTTTCCATGCTAAAATACGAGAAGAAACAAAACTAAAATGAGCAATAAAGGTCGAAATCTTTGATAATCACATAAGCATCATTATAAAAGATACGTGCGATTCATTATGTCACCGTGGTTTTTAAAAATGTATTATATCGCTCATTAAACCATATTTCAAACGAAACTAGTTAAGTTACAAAGATCTAGAGATTGCTATCTATTGAAAGAACAAATCACTACGCACGAGCATGAACGATCGCGTTGCTGAGTATGCGAATTTAAGATTTGCGCAGTATATTTAATATATATAAATTCATTAACAAAATTAATTGATATATATAATATAGCTTATATTTTTAATCATCGTTTCATTATTGATACTGCTTAAAACATTTTTTTCTAAAACCTAATTCGACGGATTTATTAGGTATTATAATCGTAGCATTTTCTTAACATAATTCTGAAATTTCTATAATTCTATACATTTTATATTTTCCATAGCAGATATGTGCTTGATTATGGCGAAAGATATAAAGGAAATTTTATTCTATTCAGATATGAACATATTTAATTATATATATGAATGTTTTGAATTAAATTTTTTATAACGGTGTTACATTATTTCTAGAGCGAAAATAATTGCCCACAAATACTGGTCTTCCAAACCGTTAATTTTAGAATTTATCAAAACACGCATGCTTGAATATTATGAACTTATTCAAAATTAGTGATGATTGAAACCTTGATGTGTGATCTGTCAATTCATAATTAGAATATCAGTATGTTTGTTTCATCAGTCCTGCTTTTATGAAGCACTTCATATTTCGATAATAAACTTATTCAAGGGCCTATGTCATAGCAAATATTTGATCCTGTTCCTTTCGATTCCAATGGCATAGGCAAAATTAATTAAACATTAATACCATGACGCCAGATCCATTTAGGCTTGACAGATAACAATCAATTTGTATATATATCAAAGTAGTATTTTGCGGATATTTCCGTAACGCTGCGTTGTCGATATCTATTCCAGATAGTTGGAATCTGTGCTTCTATTTCTATTTAAATTAAACAAATGCTGGATACCACTGGATACCTCCGTTGATATTTCTCTCAATTTTTTGCTAGGTAATGATTAATATCTTCTGTCTACGGAATAGACCGTAGAAGGGAATGAGATGTTTGATACAAACAAATGTGTTCAGGATTTGAACTTCTGGATGACTGTTTCTATTTAATTGATTAACATATAGGAGTAAAGATGTGATTATATTGGAATTAAAAGTGGGGAGAGTGTAATCGATATTTCATTCAACTTAAAGTTGCGCCAGGTAGGTCTATTATGTGAAAAAGACTTTGCATGGGAAAAATTCAGCATCTTGCGAGTTAAAACACTTAGAGAATGACAAAATATTTTTTTAAATATACGCCAAGCTGTCAAGAGATGCTTGCGCTAGTTTGAGGATTAATGTGGCTTGAGTTAAAGTGAAATTCTTAAATCCTTGGGAGCTTGTTGTCGACTCTTAGTTACCCTAAGAAAATTTTCAATTTGTCAATATAGTCCGATTTTATCAGCAATATATATTTCATACTGCATTGTTTCACATTGGTAGATCGAAGCAAATCCGGAGCAACCGAAAACCATATTGCAAATGAATTTGACCAAATTAAAGAGATTAATATGGTAGAAATAAGGAAACTTAAGGAAGTATAATTTTTAAGGAAAAATCCTTCTTTTAGGATATGACAGGTGTCCAGTTAACAGGCAAAGTGTGTTAAATATCCACGTTAATAAAAAATTCCTGCAACTATAACTTCTATTTTACCACTTTCCTTCCAATTAAACCCTTTTTGTTCAAATGATGATTGTTTCATTTTCAAACTCAATGACAGCATTGAATTTTTTATCATAAATAATTAATTAATAAAGAGCTTTGCAAAAAATACGTAAATTCAAAATCAAAATTATAAACAACTTAATCTTCAGTGGTATTTATAGTTAAATAATCATTTTATTACGGTATAATATATAATCTCAAGTTGTTTATTTGCTCAGTTACTTCTGCGGTACAGTCAATCATTCGCTTTCATTCTTCCTGAATTAACGGGAGAGGAGGTTCGTGCCTTTAAGCTCGTTATTTTTGTCCTTCTGGAAATACTCTATATTTTGTTAATAAAATTAGTTAAGGGCCTGATTTATTACATGCATTTGATCATATTTTTAGTTTCAATGAAAATCGATCGAAAGAAGTTAGTAAATAAGTGTGGTTATGATCAAACTGAATGCCAGCTACTTGCTAAACGCCTAGCCACGCTTCCAGATGATGAATTTTTGAAAGAATTGCAGAAAATTAAGGTGTGGAATTATGGGAAATGCGAATTGGGGCTTTGGTCGGATGTTCTTGATAGGCTTGATGCAATTCTTGAAGATGCTACTACCAAGATTGGTTCCTGGACTTTAAAAGTCGACTCTGCTGGAAATGAAGAACTTGCTCAAAATATTGTTATTGTTTTGGAATTTACGAGCCATTTGATAGAACACAGCATCTATCGTTGTCTGTATGGTTCTTGGAGCCATATTCTTTCCCTATTCTCAACCAGCAATTTGGATATCCTTTTAGCTGTTCTTGGGCTAGCATATAATTTCAGGTAAATTTTGGCTTTTTTTATTGACTGTTGTACTTTTAGTAAACGAAGCAATTACTTTTCGCGGCTTGATGAATTTAACCGAACTCAAATCAATGAACGATTATCAGCCATCGCCGAATCGTGGGGCGGAGCAGAAAAAGGGTTCGCTTTAGCATCCTGTTGCCAAGATGATTACGTAAGAGAGCATATGTCATCTAACTTTTTTCTAGATTCCTCCAGATGTTGGTATGATTACTTTTGAATATGCAACTGATGTATCTCCAAATTCTTTGATCCCTGAAAATCGAGTTATCAGTCATAATTTTCGCAATTCCTTATTATCCCCGTCAGAAATTATGGAAGAGATTTTACAGACACACAAAATCCCTCCATCTAAACAGATGATTCTTTTTTCCCGGCTTCGCAATTCAGTTTACTACTCAGACTTTGAGAAGCGAATGAAATGCATTAGAGCTCGACTCCAGGCTATTTCAACCCTCTGTTATGCCTTTCCCTGTGACGAAAGGATAATTTATCCCGGCCTTTTGGATGAATTAGTTGATGTTGTTCAGTTACCAGACGGTGATGCTATGTCTCTTAAGGCATGTGCTCTAAGGACTATGACAGCGATATTCAATATTCAACGAGGTAACATGAAGTAAGTGGTGCTTTTGTTTTCTTTTCGCCAATATTGACATATTTGCACTTCAATTTTGGTCTTGCTTTTATTTCAGTATGACCAGCATTCTTGAATCGACTGAAATGTCTAATTTTCATGGTGCTCTCCCAACGCGAATCCGTAAGTGGATTAAGAGTTTGGTGGATGGGACTTGTGATGCTTCAGGTGGCAGCACTAATCAACAATATACCATCGCCTTACTCTCTTTTCTCTACCACCTGGCCACCTTTGAACAAAATATCGCCATTGGTAAGATTCTTATTCCTGACATGTATTCAAATGTTAAACTTATTTTCTGTTGCCTTGGCAACTTGACTAAGGCGTGTCGATTAAAAGATGTGGCGTAGAACATATTATCACCCTCATTTTCCTTTCTTGATGCAGCTGGTGTAAATGGTCGAACAATGAGTTCAAATGGAATATTAGATTCGATGATGGAGTTGATTGGCTGGCATGTGCCTCGGAATGATTATCTAAGCTACGTGACACGAGCCGTGCGAGTCACAGATCAGATCATCTCCGGAATCCCAAATACGTCGCCAATTCGTCATATTCTCCTCACACGTTTAATTGAACGTCTTGACTACGAGACTGATCTGGTTATCTATCCTCCACCAGTAAGTTTGTTTGACCTCTAACATTAGCCGAAGGTCACTTTGCTTCCCCCTTCCCCTCCCTAAATTAGCCCTTAGCGCAACGCTGTGCATGCTAATTAGTTATGCACACTATTGCATAGGAGCCCCAATTACTAATTAGATTCCCTTTTTCTGCTATTGGTGAGGGAGGGTGGGGGTGGGGGGGTGTTGCCATGGGCACAGCTTTATTCTACCACTTCATTTTTTGTAAATTTTCTCACAATCAATTTTTGAACTCTTAATCCTTAGCAAATTTTGGCTGGCTATTTCTTTAGCAAATGTAATACTTCGGATTGCATGCATACTCTAGTTTAAACCCCCCCCCCCCTCTCTATCTCTGTGGGAATAGTTTGATTTGTAAATACTGCAAGTTTTCATGGCACGTGCACAGTTTTAATACTTTTATTTATATAGATATCCTAATTTACTCAATCATTTTATCCATTTCGGAGAGGGAGGAAACAGATTATTCGTTATTTCCGCATTTTATAGCCTCATTATTACGATACTCTTGAAGGGGTTTGTTTGCAGAATCTCCTGATTCATTTTTTTACTTCTTGTAGGAGTCTGCAATATTTGGGAATGAGAGTGACTCCCCAGACTCCCTACCTCCTTTGGGTATCCTAAACACTCAGCGTTCGGGTCTAATGAAGTCTATCCTGAATCTTCTCAAACGCATCTCCTCGGAGCAAAATTGGAATGATGCCATAACTGCGGTTATGGTTTCTGAACAATTGCCAAATGTGCTCCACAAAATCTACTCCAACAAAGCCTTCCTACAAGCTCCTCACCTTGTTCTCTTTGCAATCGAAATCATCACAACTTTCATCTATGCCTTTCCCTCGAATATATCCGTTCTACAGGTAATTCTCTTTCCCTAACACTTCACAAAATCATCCCACAAGCTTATTCTCTGGCCTCTTCTGGCCAACTTTGCTTCTCATTTTAATTTTTCAATGTTATGATGTTGTTTCTAGAACGGGTTTATTTCTTATCAATAGTAATCCATATCTACGTTCCTTTCCGCTGCGTCTCTCCCTGTTTCCAGGACTCCCTTTGTTCATGTTCCAGTTTGTGATGGTTCACCAATGGTTCAAAATTTCTCTTTCTATCAGTAACTTCACTTCTTGAACAGTTTTTTTCTGGTTCTAATGAAGAAAATTAGGCTTCTTCTTCTTCTTCGCAGTTAAAGAGTGACCGACGTGCCAGAGTGCACTTTCATATGTCGATTTCCATGTTAAAAGTACACGTGAACATTATACGGATCCAATGTAAGAAAATCTTTTATTGTGGTTTTATGTCTGTGTTGATTTCATCACATTATTTACAGAATGATAAAAATGCAGCTTTGCTTGAGTTTATTGGTTTGTGTCTTCTACTATTTTTAGGTGAGTTAGGCATTATTACATCATTTAAGTTGCACAATATTTTGCAATTTGATTGTTAAAATTCAATAAATTCTAATTTCAGTTTGTAATTCTCATTAAATAATGTCTACGCTTTGGTGGTAGTTTTTAAAATTAGCAAAGGAACAAGATTGGATGCTTCTTGCAGAGTGTGGGTATTTCAGAATCGCGTATTCAATTCCGTTCTCCACTCCTATCATTATTAACGTTTCGATGGTTATCTATCTTGTAACCCTTTCAAATGGCAGGCATTTTGATAGTTATCACTAGTCCTTTCGTTGACTTCGGTCTTCATAGAGGGGAGGAAGAACATCGAAGTCTCAAAAAGTCGAGGGGTGAATTCGGGGGTGGGGGTGAAAGAAGAGTGATTCACGGATGTAAAAGAGACAGACACAATGATGGAGTAAAAGGTAAGGTAAGGTGAGTACTGTGAAAGTAATCGAATATGACCATATACAGTGGGGTGTTCTGGTAGGTTGAAATTGGAAGTCAACTGCCGGTTTATAGACTTTTTTTACCGTATGATGAGCATACGTTGCCCAGAGTGCACCCCTTGGAGGTTAGTCTATCACGCAGTCCATCTTGTAACCTTTTGGCAGACATATCCATTGGCCACTACGCAATGTGGATGCCTGCTGAAATTGTTTGCCATTGGATTCACACTCACAAGTTGTCCTTCCTTTGGATTATTTTACTTTAGTTGAGATTTTCATATTGTGGCCTTAAATTGCGTCTAATTTTGTCATTAAGCTTGCCATGTTTCTTCAAAATTCATGGGCCATTTCCATCCGGCGACTTCTGCAAGCCAATTTAGATCACACTTTAGTTAAAATACGCCTTTTTGTTACCTCTAAAATGAGGTTAAATTGAGTAGAGGTGGGTAAACTGTAAACCTTACTAACTCTTCTAACATTATCCTTTTTTGCTGAACTCACTTTATCTACGTTATTTGAATTCATGAGCTTCCGTAAACACTAAGGAATCACTTGAAGTGTTTTAATTTGCAAAGACGATAGTTACGTTACGGTCTTTTGCCCACTGTATTTACACTCGTGGTAATTAGGAGTCTGAAGCTCTTCCTCATCTTCTTCCTTCTCTTAATGCTTCTCTTTTGTAATCTTTTCATCAGTGTATAACCCTTGTTCCAGTTCAACTATATGCAAAACGTTCGTATCCTAATTTACTGCCAACTCTTCATTTCCCCTTAATCCCTCTTGTTCGATTTTATCTTTCTATCACCACCACAGAGCTTTACTCTTAATGTTACAGGAGAAGGGAGTGACAGAAAAGGTACTCGAAGCATTGATGGCAAGTCCTCTGCCAGCATTCCGCGAATTTCTAATTCAACTCCCCGTCATTTTGCGTTCGTTGACACTGAATGCTGCGGGTAAGAAAGATGTTTTATCCTGTGGAATCCTCGAGCGCTACGTGGATACGCTGGTGAGCAAGGATTACCTGGCTGTGATGCGATCCCGCCGTACTCGTGATCCACCCAGCTACAACCAAGGCAATCTCAACGGTTTGGGCTCGTCGAATCAGAATGTCCCCACCGGCGCATTGGCTATACAGATGGCGCAGAACTTTCAAGAACTCATTAGAGCGCATCGCGAGTTCCGCGTGGTGGTTTATAATGCAATTCTCCAGGTAATTTCTATGTTTACATCCCTTCATTTATTCCGGTTGTCTAAAGTTAACCTTCAAGTGGCTTTCTCTACTGAGTGGAATGATGTATAGCTGAGCTATCTTTCCTTCTGACTTTTCCTTTTATCAGAACAGCCATGACACTGCTGTAGTGACGCAGCTTTGAAGACAGCGAGTAGGTTTTTGTTCCCCATGGGGGTGGGTGATTTCTATTGAAACGGCTTTTCATATTTGATCGCAGGTATCAAAGGAATTTGAGGGGTGAAAATGGCGTGACGATACTCTCTTATAAGCGCCATAGTCTATAAATGAGTTTTATTGATCTTTATAGTGATGACACCTACTTGGTTGTGCATGAACAGTTTCTCCTTTTCTACTTTGTTATATCCGCAATGAAGTAATTTATAGTTTAATAGGGTTCACGAGTCCTCGAGTAGTGATCATCAATGCTTCATTGATCAAGGCGTTTTTTTTCGCATGTTTTCCATTGATAACTAGTTCTTTTCAAAATTTTTGTCCTCTCACTTAGAATGTCGGGAACATGATGTGGAATTAAAAAAAACTAGATAAATTTTTATGACTGTTAAATTTTCCTGAGCCCCTATTGGACTATACGTGTTTGGGCATGTCTAATCGTTAAAAGTACACCATTTCCTTGTTTACGTTAAAAGATGAGGGCATAAAATGGCCTCCAGAGGATGGACGATTAATGGGGCATTATAATAACCACAATATCTCGTTCTTCCATTGATGATTAATCATGTTATTATTAATGATTTTTCATCAAGATCAACGAGTTAATTGAACATTTAACTTATGTGTTACTGAAAACAATTCAGTAGGAATTTAATTTTTTGTAAAATATTGAAGTATCAAGCCCATCTGTTCTAAATAATCAAAACCGTGGCTCAAAATTGCCAACTGCACACACATAGAGAAGAATGTTAGACAATTATGCAAGTCCGTTTCTAAAGAGTTTGGGATTTTAGAGGCGGTACTAAGGTGGGGAAAGGAGTTGACTCTTATATATTGACCTTTGGCACAAAGTTGGTAATTATTCGCATTGACGAACTTATTTTCTATAAATCGCTGAACTACTTGAGTTTATAAAAATCGGTAATTTTCATTCTATATGTATATTCCTACCCACTTCTTCTCTGCAGGGCTTTAAAAAGATTCTTGCGATGAGCGAAGAACCTGCTAAACTGATTCCTACTGCTGCAGAGACTTCAGGAAGTGGAGGCAATGGCGCTCAGATATACACTACAGCATCGACCGGTGGTGCGTCGGCAGGATTGGCCACCGGACGCCGTCGACGTCGACTTCATAGCCATCATCATCATCATGTCGGCGGTAGTGGTGGAGATGGGGAAGGCATGGAGATTGACGTGGATGTGATGCATGTTGGTGATGACGATGATGTGGAAATGGAAGGGGACATGGACCAGACCTTGGTTCAGACTGGACCTATCAACATGCCTTCTTATGTGACTCCTGACGTGGAAGATACAATTGAAGATATGCTTCTTTCTGGTAGTGATGGAAACATCAGTGATGTGGACCCTCCACAAGACGAACGACAAACCCCATCAAGTAGAGCTATTTCTCCTCCTGCATCAGCCTCGTCTTCGACCAATCAACCATCTGCTTCTGTTCCTCAACATGAATCTGCCAATCAGTTCTACAGTGATCCTAGCATTGAGAATCACAACAATGTTTTAGACTATATTCTAAATTTGGTAAGTGTTGTTATGGCATAGATTCGTAAGTTATGCAGGTTTTAAATTTCATAACTGGAATAAAATCAATGCTGTACTACTCATCTGAGTCTCTTGTAGTGCAAATTCATGGAACGTTTACATGGTCTGGGACCCGACTGGGATGCCACTTCAAGAGATATGCTCAGTGAGGACCATCAATTGCACTCTCGCGAAGGCATTGAAACTGTCTTAAATATTCTCATAATGACCGGTTTGCCATATGAATTCCCAAGTTCCTATTCCTGTGCTGTCTTTGCTCAATCCGTTTTGGTTCTCCTCAACCATGTGCCTCCATCTGAAGTTTTTCGAGCTCTCTTGGATGTTAGTTTCATTATTCCCTCTTTTGTTGTAACATAAAATTTATTTCCATAATCGGCAAGGTTTCAATTAGGAAGGCAGAAGGGAATATTTTTTTGGGAGGCTTTAATTCTATCATTTCTTATCTCTAACCCGTGTTTTGATGTTGGATTTCTTAACAGCGCTTGTGGATTGTGCTTGTGGAAGCAACTTTGGCTTATGAGGAGCTTAAGAAAAAGTTGCCTGGCGGTAGCAGAGACTACTTCTCGAGCATGCTTTTGAACACAGATAACCCAAACAGTTTGGAGATGGAATTCCTTCACAATCTCTCTGTTCTCTCCTCCATCATCTGTATTGTAGTCTACCTCAATGTCCACATGAAATCCTCCATGCGCAACTCATTTCTTGAAATTTGGTCTGAAAGGGAGTACTTACGCGATCTTGGGTGAGTCTCGTGCACCTATAAAGTACCTTTTTATGGGATATAATAAGTATCGAGCCGTTATCTTTTACTTCCTATACAATGAGTTATTGCAGCTGTCTTCACATCGACACTTCTAAATCACAAATTTATTTATATCAAATGGCAGGCGTTTTGGCAGTTACCATTAGTCCTTTAGTTGACTTCAGGCTTCACAGAGGGGAAGGAATATCAATGTGAAAAAAGTCGAGAGGGGGGGGGGACAGAAGAGTGTTCCAAAGATGCAAAAGAGACGGACACAAAGATAGAAAAAAGGTGAGGTGAGTACTGTCGGAGTAGTCGAATATGACATATTGTGGGATGATGGTAGCTTGAAGTCAGAAGTCAACTACCGGTTGATAGACATTTTTAGCGTATGAGTATACGTTGTCCAGTGTGCACCACGTGGAGGTAAGTCTATCGCACACCCCTAAATCACAAGTTAAGTGTATCTCAAACACACACACACACACATACGGAGAGAGTGAGAGATAAAAAGATGTAAAAAGTTTTTATGGGCCATTATTGCAGCACCCGAGTCACTAAAATCTTAGCATCACAACGGGACTTTAGACAAGCACAGAAATCATTTTTACAGCGTGGTGGTATGCGGTTATTACATGTATAAATGGGGATTTCCTTGAGTTCTGGGAATGCGCTTTAGGTTTTGGGACATTTAGTTGTGCATGGTTTCTACTGAACTTGAGCAGCGAAGACCCGAAATCAGCTGGGTTACTATTCCCTCCCCCACTAGTTGTGATTGCGGTAGCTTGGGTACTTCCCTGTCTCAGTTTATCGTAAGTAAGGCATTTTTATGCTGTTTCTGCTTTAATATGCCCTCGAGAGCCCTCGTGTTCATCTACTGTGTGATGATAGTGTAGACAGGTCATCATAAAACCAATGCCCATCGTGTGACCAAATGCTTATCCGGGGAGGGGGGGGGGTTACTTCTGAACAACGAAGGAGAATTGGTAGCAAATGAGTTGCACTCATTCAAGATGCCCTTCGCCACCTCCGAAGTGCTGGTGGGGGAGGGGGGGGGATAAATATCTACGAGTAAAAAATAAGCTTCCGAACATAGAGAGTAAGACGCTAAAGGAATCCACTATTTTTCCTCAACGGGCACACTATTCTAGGTGATAGGCAAGATTGTTAGTTGACCCTACTTCCAACTCTTCAGTACCAACGTGCTTGATAACCTATGTAGCGGAGGGTTCTCTGAAAGAGTAGGCTTCATATACTCCACTCTAATAGTTTCTTGATCGATTTAAAAATTCTCTCTTTCATAATACGCATTGAGATGGGAATAATATAGGTCATTTAGAGGTAAAAGATATGTCTGGGCAGAAGTGTTTATGATCTATTACCCTCCTTGCAGGCACCTGTATCAGGAGGTGTCCTGGGAGGCTGCGGTAATTCTCTCAATAATCCGCGAAGGGGCTCATCAAAAAGGTGGAGCAGTGTGTGGCACTGACATGGAAATTAATCCTGCAGACCAAGTCAATGACCCGTCAGCTTCTGGTGACACTCGTAATATCTTCCCACGTTGTGTTGAAGGTCTGAGCTTCTTCAAAATCATCACTATGTCTCTCAGTTCAAACGGTGAGCTCTTACAGTTGCTTTTGTCATTTTTTTAAACTCCAATGAACACCCCTCTAACAGAGAGGAAATAAGTTGGTGAAGGAAATGGAAGTTTGGGTCCATATCATTGGGAAAATTGTTCCTTTATATAACTGTTGATTTATGCAGATCTTTGGTAATGGTTCGTATTGAATCGGTTGTTATGTATGGTGTTCCAAAAAAGGTATGCCTGCAGAGCAGCTCTTGTGTTTAAAGGTGTCGACTATTTTTCAACGGAAGTCCTTGTTAGTCATTGGATCTGAGGAGCGATGATCCTACCGAGATTGCACCGCTTGAATTGGAGATTCACGTTTTTGGCTGTTTTGCTATGACGGCAATTCAAGTTGAAATTCTTTGCTTACTACTAAATGCGCTTACCCAAACCCCAACTAGCATGTATTTGTATAAATTCAATTTGGATCATATTTATTCCCCACAGAAGGTTAGGCTATAGAGAGAGAGAACACTCTTGGGGGGGAAGCCAAGTTCAGAGAAGTAGTGAAGTGAAAATAAAACACAAAATGGATCTGGGCATGAGGGGGAGGGGAGGAGGGGGGGGGGGCGGATGAAATAAATGATTTTATCCATATTTTGCTATTAATTTAGGACCAGTAACGAATGCGCACCGAGTTCTCTGCGTGGCAGCTTGTTTCATTAATTCAGCGGCGGAGGTCTGCAATACTCTCACCTGTCTCTGCACTTCAGCGATCATTTCTGATCCTAATAGTTCTGACTCCGGCGGTGCCACCGCTGCCACAGTGCGTCGGACAAACGCCGCCCCCGCCCCCGCCCCTGCCAGCGGCTTTGGTGATAGTAGACCCGCGAGCGTCCAATTCTCCCCCCGACCATCCACCTCCGGAACAGACACAACTCGTCCCACAAGCAATCCCAAAATGGCCATTATTGCTCGAGTGGCTCTCTTCATTGCCGAGACGTTTGTTTGGCGACCACCAACCCCACCTCCACCTACTTTCTCAAAGACTCGAAGTAGTCAGGCCATTCCGCGTCTTCAACATGCTCTCCAATACTCGACTTTCCACCTGACTCACGTATTCTTTGATCAGACCTCTTCGACCCCTTTGCCAAACAACATCATTCTCAGGGCTTTTGCTCTTATTGGCGGTATGCAATTTATCTTTGAGTAAGTCCCCATTCCCTTCTTAAGGCTTCATGGTTTCCTCCTTTCCTTTTGTAAATTATTGTGATGCCTCAAGGCTCTACCACCACAATCTTGTAGCGAATTTTTTGCCATTTCTTGCTACAGGTGGCCTTGACATCACCGAACCCTGATTACGCGCTGATTAAAGCGACTGAGGAATTAGGGTTATATCATTTGGTGCTTTATTTGGAATATGAGAGTTTCTATAGCACTCGCGGGAATGTGGAAATGTGCAACGTTTTGGGAACTACGTGCAAAAGACCCCTTGGACTATATATATATATATATATATATATATATATTACTTTTGTTTGAAACTTTGAAGATAGACCAGGCCAATATTTCGTTATTTCGGAACATCCAGATGCTTGCACACATCGGAGAAGCAAGTACTGTCTGGCTATCTTGCTTTCTAACTAGATCGACTAATCATACCCAAGCAAAGTACAAAATTTGTCATTTTCAGTCAGAATAAGATGTGTTGTACAAGTGTCCGTACTTATTTGACAATTTCGCTTTGCACTTTTCTACTTTTGGGATTGTTCAATGTCTGGTGAATGAGTCATGCAACTTTTAGCGCTTTCCAAAACGATCGAGTCTATTTTGGGTTACACGTTTACTCTCTCAATCTCTTTCTCATTGAGAAAAAATTTTTTTCTGTGTTAAACGCATTGCTGTAAATTATGTCTTTTTTTCAGGTCATTCAGCGAATTCCTTAAACTCGTAAATAACAAGGACTGCTATGATGAAGGTATGTTGATTTAACGCGCTTTACTCACTACTGTTAGTAGCATCTCCTCATAACCACCATTCCTTCTTTCTCATATTTTGTAGAAACGTTTTCAAAGGTGTTGGAGGGGATGTTAGCGGATATTAATCGTCTCACGGATTTAACTTCACTTGCTACTGATTCCATTACTTCTCGATTCTCCTTCGACTTGCCGAAGTATTCCAAGTACATATTTACGTTACTCCTTGAACCGCTCTGTCTAATTTGCGAGGGTGATATCTTGGAAAAGCTCACATTCAGGAGCGTCGAGTCTCTCCTTAACATCCTCAAAAACTATGTGTCTTTTATCTACGCTTCGGATGATCCCGAAACCCCAACCACAGATGATCCCATCGCTGAAATGGGCCTCGATCAGGAGGACTTTGAAAGCTTTTTTAATTCGGTAAGTTTCTTTTTCGTAGATAAAGGTGGAAATGCAGCTTTGAAAGTGTCGCAGCGGTAGAAATTGGATTGCTCAAAGTAACTAATTTGCTAGTTTACTCACAGCTTCTTATCCTACCCCTCCCCCCCCCCCCCCCCCCTCTTCTTTATACAACAAGCAACCGCTCAGTGAGTTAGGTGTACTTTAAAGTATCAGTAGACTCTCATGTTAGAGAGAAGTTTTGTTTCGTCGCCTTCTATCGCGTCGATGTTTCAATAAAAATTGGGTTTTTTATTTGTTAAAAGCCTAGACCGTCGTTACCTTTGTATAGAGAGATTTGTGTTTTACTACCTTTGATCTTTATTGTCCTAATTTGGGAATTGTTTTATAGCACTGAAATGCCTTTTAATTAAATGGAGAGCGGATTGGACAGATCGTTGATGTTGAGTAACCGCTATGACGGACTTGACAAACATGTCCTCTCATCAGAGTTGGTTAATGTGCTCATTTTCCGGAGTGTTTCACTTCAGGAGTAAAGGAATGGTTAATTTTTTTTTGCTTTCCTTACTTGACTCCGTTGAGGTATTTGTGGAAGGGGGGGGGGGTTATAGGATCCACCAGGTTGATTTGCGGGTAAAATGTTTTTTATCCTAATCGTAACTCCTCATTTTTATTCATTTATAGGAATCCACTAATGCGTTGCTAGAAGGAATTCGAGCCATGCGACCTTCAAAAAGTCGCCTCTCTCTAATACCCAAAGCCGAAGCCACAAAACTTGCCAGTTATCTGAAGCAGAATCTCTTTGAGGCTTGTTTCACAATTGCCAAGCACTTCAACTCAGATGAGGTTCGTACACTTTCTCCCTCTCTTAAATACTCCCTTTATGTAGAATTAATATCAATTGCACTTCCTTTTACTTTGGTAGACTATTCAAATGGTTGCTGAAGTTATTGTCTCGATCAATGTGGAGTCTTCAAGTATCGAGCGGTTGGTCAACATTGTTTCTAGAGAGTTTAAGTCATTTAAAAACCAGATGACCTCTGTTGAATTGTCTAAAGATGCGGAAGTTGCACTTCATCTACTTGCCGTCTACTTTAATCGCTGCCGATTCATTTGCGTGAGAACTTTCAGTAAGCATGGAATGCCTGATCTTCTCTACAAAATCCTCATCACCGTGGACACGGAAGCTGCTGATCGCTATTCTCCTCGTCTTTATGCTCTCTGTGCGCTTCTTATCAACCAATACGAACGCTCCCTAACTGCTCTTCGACTTAGAAAGCGCGTAGTTAGCCTTTACAAAAATCAGCATTCCTGGGCATGGTTTGATGAGAGTGCAAATCTCTGGCATGAATACGATCCCACGGAAGTGCGGTCGGCAGACGAGGCTTTTCATAATGGAGTCTTTCGGAGCACCACCAATGGACGGAGAACTCAATATTTGGAATTTGTGCCCATGATTCAAATGAGCGATAGTCGTGTCAGTAGGCCTATTCTTCTTTTCCCCAAGTTTCTCTCCCCGAAAGAAAAACCGAATGATCCTTTACAAACCGGCAAGATGACCCGATACGAGGAGAAAATTCTCTATGAAGACGAGGAGTGTGGTCAAGAACTCTACCAGTTGTCCTTATCTCAGCGAAAGGCTCTGTGCTCTATTATTGTGAATAGTTTTGCAAAAGGCAAATTGGATGTCGTCTGCAGTGATAACTTTCTTCGTCTCCTCCTTCGCTTTGCTGCTACAAGCTTCGATGATGCCGAGACGATTGTCAAATCAAATGTTCTCAAGGTTCTCTTTGACTACTCGCCACCAGATAATTGGAAATTGACCTACAGGTGTTTTCTGGCTCACTTGATCAGGCAGCTCTTTTACAACCGAAAGGCATTGAAAACCAAGATGTCGGAGGTTGTGGGACAGATTTTCCAAGGCTCATCAACCCTAATGCAATGGACTTGTAGAGATCTATTCTTCTCTCTTGCTGCTGTGGCTCCTCTAATGGCAAGAAATGAAGAATTGGCCCTGGAGGTATTCAAGGAGCATGTTCAACTCCTAATTCCTGACGATAGCGTAGAGGGTAAATGTATTTGCCTTCAAAATAACTTTGAGCTGGTGTGTCAGATAATCCTCTAACGCCTTCAATTTTGTAGATGGTTGTCTGCCAAGATCGTATCTGATAGAGAAGAATCCTAGTGTTGATACAATTCCTGACGTTCCTGAGAAGTTGAACGACCGTCAGAGAATGATCGTGTCATTTCTAGTCGACAGAATTACTACAAGACCAGTGGTAGGTTTATCATTTATTTCAACTGCATGAAGTAAAACTGGTATGTATAGAGCTAATTGAAGGAGGGGAGATGGGGAGGAGGGAGGGAGGGGGGGGGATTGAAAGTACCTAAAGAATTCTTTCGAAATGTGGCTAGTGCTTTCTACCACTGAATGGGATATCCGCACCATTAAAATCCTAGCCCTTAAATTTTCTATGGGCGAATTTGCTTCTTGGAGTCATTTACGCGTGGTGTTGTAAATAACTGAATAATAGATTATATCGATAAATATGAACCGGAATTAAGCTTTGTTTTAGTGGGTCTTTATCATAGCTTCAACAACAAACGATGTTAATAAACGGAAAGAGAGTCTCTGGAATACTTTATGAGTCCTTTATTATGGTGGAGTGGAGTGGGTGGGTCGCGGTGGTGGTGGGGGGGGGGTGGCTTTATGGTCGATGATTTAGCAAATTCTCTCAGGAAAGCGTTGGGTTGTGTATGTATATGTATGCCTTTGTTTGCCTATTTTAGTCCGAAGAGCCTCAAGCATCGACTAGTAAGCCGAGCGACAAAGTTATATTTGAAAGGGAGATTTGTTTGAATGTCCTGACGGATCTGATGACGACTTGCAGATCTGTTGCAGAATGTCTTTGCAAAATGAAAACATTCATTACCTACCTTTTCACGCACGGTCTTCGTGGGGCAAACAGCAATTCCACTATCATTCTCCTGATGTCAATGATCTTTTTTGCTTCATCGGCGACACAAGGATCAGTAATATCTGATTTCAAGTCGACTTTGAGGACTATTTTCAACTCTTCCTCCTACACTCAAGCTACTGACAGTGAAGAATCAATGTGTAACAATCAGCATATTATTGGTCTAATGCAATTCCTCAGGGGAACAGTTAACCTCCCCCAACCCATTCAAGTCACTATTATTCGACACATCTTTAAACGCCAGGTTGCTGGGGATTTGGCCAAGTTGCTTGCTGTAGTGAACTGCAAGGTTTCTAACGGCATCGAAGCTCTTAACCTGATTATGAAGATGCTAGAAACATTCACTCAAATTGAGAGCCAGCTTTTGCGTCGCGGAGATGCTGCGTTGGGTAACACTGAGCCTCAAGTCTCCGTTGTCACAACAGTTGCCGATGCAATGATGCACACAGCGGCTGAAACCTTGCAACCGCTCGCTTCAGCTCTTGTCCCAACAATTGTGGAATCTGTAGACTCTGTTCATCCCGCCCCTACAACGACTACTTCATCACAAAGACAGCCTTCCACAGCTACTCAGCATCATCATCATCATATTACGGAAGAAGGTGACACTTGGGCCGAAGCGGAAGATGCTAGTGAAATGGGTGATACAACGGTGGAAGATAGTGCCGCGATCCTCATCTCAGACGAGGGGGGAGTTCAAACTCTTGGAGAAAATGCAGGAGGTGGCAGAGGCAATCATGATGGGGACAATACGGATGGTGATGATGACGATGTCGATAATTACCACCATGCAGACGACGGGGACGATGATGAATTAACAAGTGAAGAGAGCCATAGTCAAGGGAGTGTTGATGATGACCACGGTGGTGAAGATGAGGAGGGAGACGAAGAATCGAATCAGGATGAGGGGGATGATGGGGATCAGGATGACGGCGCCTTTACTGACGGCAATGACGATGATGATGACGACGACGATTTTCAGAACAATCAGAGAACGGCACTTGTTACAGATGGTGGCTCACCCCATGTAAATCTTATCAACAACCTCATGAGCCATGTCTTTGACGTTGCAAACACTGATGGAGGTACTGCACATATCCAGAATCGTCAAAATGACCGTGGTTTCGTTCTCCAATTCACAACTGTGAGTGGAGGAGATGATATCTTACCCGGGGATCGACTTATCGACCTTGTTACTGAAGGCTCTGCGAGATACAATTTTTTGGGCCATGGATCCTCCTTCTTTTTGGGCGAAACCAATGCTGCAACTGGCCGTGGTGCCTCCCATTCGCTTCAAAACATTTATCGTATGTCTAATCTCGCTATTCCCTCTAGAGCTCCGCTTATTTTCCTACCTCCTACCGCAAATGGTACAAACTTAGGTTCAGGCAGTGGTGGAGTGTCTGATGCCTCAAATTCAAGTGGAAGTGTCAATCTTAGACAACTTCGGTACAATGTTACATCTGCATCGAGAAGAGATACTTCAGGAGGTCCAAATTCTGCTTACCTGGCTCTCCTTTCAAACAACAGTAGAGGAGCTATTGCTAGACTTGGAGCGCTTGCTAATACGCCTATTCTTATTCGAAGTAACTTTGTGGCCTCTGGTCAAACACCTGGGTATCTCTCTCTAGCTCAACCAAATCACATGCACCCTCTGCAGCCTCCCTTTTCACCTCTTCTTAACGGTGCTCCCCGTCAATACCGTCGAAGACAATATGCTCAAGGTGGTTCCTCTTCAATTCCTACTACTACACAAAGAAGTCGTGTTCAGGAGACGAGTGATGTAGTTGGAGACAATCTAGCCATTGGTATGCTAATGGACCTTGAGGACATTAGCTCACATGCAATAAATGAGCTGACTCATAATACTAGCAATGGCTTGTCTGGTGCTGCTGTGGGCACTGTATTGCCCCTCAATGCATTTTTCAGCGTTCTCTGCACCTATAGGCACTTTTTGGCAACTGCACAAATTCTTTGTGGTCAAGAACTCATGGACATGGTTCTCCTTGCTCGACACGAAGTCGGTGTTTACGCCGAGGAAGAAAGAAGAATGCGTTTTCAACTAAAAACGGAGGAGTTCCAACTTAGACAGTCTGCTATACAATCGGAAGAAATTACCGCAGCAGAACGGCAGGAATCTACTACTATGGGTGATCCTCAGCAAAAATCGACAGAACTGCCGGTTGAACATGAACACACGACATTGGAGCCTGTGATTACTACTAATGAGCCGGCGTTTCACCAGAGACCAGAGGAACTGGCAACTCCAGTTGTAAGACTTGTGGATATTGGACCACGGTTAACTACAAGTGTTGAAAGGCTTCTCACTGATCTCATCTCCTCGGATATTGGTATGTACGAGTTTTCCATCCAACCCAATTTATTTATTATTAGCATGCTAATGTATTTGCTTGGTCATTGGGGTTTTATTTATACCAAATGGCAGGCTTTTTTGATAGTTATCATTAAGCCTTTAGTTGACTTCGGGCTTCACAAGTTGGGGGGGGG
>UZAE01000422.1:0-23798 GCA_900617975.1 Rodentolepis nana | reverse complement strand
GGCCCTTTAGTTGACTTCAGGCTTTACAGAGGGGAAGGAAAATTGAAGTGGAAAAAGTCGAGAGGGGTGGGGTGGAAGGAAGAGAAGAGGGTTTTAAAGGTGTAAAAGAAACAGACAAAAATGCACAGAAAAGGTAAGACGAGTATCGTGGAAGTGATAGAATATGGCATAGAATCAGGTCATAGTAGTTTGAAATGAGAAGTCAACTGCCATTTAATAGACTTTTTAGCCGTATGAGTATACGTTGCCCAGGGTGCACCACATGGAAGTAAGTCTATCGTGCACCCCATCTTTTAGATTATAATGGGATTTATAACAAAGACCTCAAAATATAGATTTGCGATAAGTTGCACTATTCGGGTCCCGGTCGAGGCAATCTTTGATGTCTTAATTTTAGTTAATATGCGTATAAAACCTTATAAGAACATAACGAGTACAATTCAAATGATTTAAATTGAATAGCCTTTAATTGGAAGGACGAGGAGAGATTTGCTTCCTAATACTGTGAGTAATTAATGCTCCGAGAAGTAACCACAGGAACGCGCACCGACTCCTAGGTTGAAATCAAGAAGGTGCTTCTGAGTAGTGCCATTTCCCAGACTTGAAACCAACAGAAATCAAACTCTGAACCAAAGAAAGAAGGAAACCTTTTGAGTTGAGAGCACTTATTGATGACCTGCCTAATTTGGAGAAAAGAATTTTCCAAGCGATTGTTTTCTAACCATTTTATCTTTGGCTCCTATTTGATTGATTGAACAAACAAATCATCCTGATATTTAAATCTTGCAATTTTTTGCCTCAGAACTACATGTTGATCTGCTATGTAATTACATGTTTATAACAGTTATATATTTTCTAGTTATATTTTCAAAAATTGACTCAAGAACGCAGACCTATAATACAGTCTAAGTAAATACTTTATTTTAAATGGTTACTTTTTAATTTTCTGCACTTTCTCTTGAGCTGCTGCAATGATCAGTGCTAAAAAATAATGAATCACCTCCTGGAGAATAACAGGAAACAACAAACTTTTCCAAAAAAGAGGAAAAAATAGGAGTTGAGTTATATGATTGAGGCTAAATGAAAGGAAAAGAGAAAGTTAGGAATATGCGAGGTAGGAGATAGTGAAGTAGGAAATCGATTGGTTTAATCCTGTATTATAGCTTTGCAATGGGCACCATTTGACATATTTGTCATCTTGTGCTAGCTACATACTAATCCGTTTGACCTAGTCTATTTGTCCAAATGCTTATATCAAATGGCAGGCGTCTTGATGGTTATCATTAGGATATCAAATGGCAGGCGTTTTGATAGTTATCATTAGCCCCATATCAAATGGCAGGCTGTTCCCAATTATTTATTTATTTATATCAAATGGCAGGAGTTTTGAAGATAGTTATCATTAGCCCTGTATCAAATGGCAGGCGTCTTGATGGTTATCATTAGCCCTTAACAAATGGCAGGCGTTTTGATAGCTATCATTAGCCCTTTAACTGACTTCGGTATGGCAGGCGTTTTGATAGCTATCATTAGCCCTTTAGTTGGTGGCAGGCGTCTTGATGGTTATCATTAGCCCTTTAGTTGATTTCAGACTTCACAGAGGAAAAGGAACATCAAAGTGAAAAAAGTTGGGGGGGGGACAGAAGATTGTTTCAAAGACAAATGTAGAAAAGGTAGAAAAAGGTGAGGTGAGTACAGTGAAGTAGTCTAATATGGCACACAGTGGGGTGATTGTAGTTTGAAGTCAGAAGTCAACTGCCGGTTTATAGACTTTTGCCAGTTGAGTATACGTTGCCAAGGGTACACCACGTAGAGGTAAGTCTATCGCACACCCCTTTGTCCGAATATAATATTGGGTTAGGCAATGCGATGGATCACAGTATGCGAATTATAAATTCAATAAACGGGCCACTTCCTTCATGAATCACTCAAATTTTCAATAAACAATAATTATAACCTTCACACTTTCATTTTAAAATAGCAAACTTAACTTCGGGTTTAATTTTAGGAGATATTGATTTTTGAGCGGTTAAAAATTTAAGGGGAACTTTTGTGGAAAGTAAAAAATAATATTTTAATTTATCATCCCAATCGATAACCCTGCACGATTAATTAAAGTGGATTAAAGTTTTTCTCATCAATATAATATAGAAATGAATAAAAAATTGCACTACGCGCGGTTTGAACCACCCTCCTTCCCCCCCCCCCAAACCCGACCTCCAACCACCCAACTCTGTTTAGATTCTATCAATCTATTCCCCTGAGATTTGATCAGTTTTTTGTTAATAAATTGGGCTTAATGTAGATGATATTCTCCCAGATAATGGAATAGCCAATTAGCTTTGATAAGTCCGGTCAAAATAACATAAATCTGTTATCAGTGAAATAAATAAACTTTAAACATTAATTTGCGTCCAGGATGAATTAACTTAATTACGGTTAACCCCCTCCGGAATTTTCACACAAAAATACAAATTTCTGAGGCATTCAACTTCTTCCGTAGAATTAGGTTATTTTTGCTCATTTTTATTTGTTTGGATAAATAATTTTATAAATAAGTTTTATTTATAAAACAGAAGGAATAAAACTATAAAATAACTTGTTACTATAGCCAAGAATAAGTGCTAATAGATTTTAGTTTCTCCTAGAGGATTTTAGAGGTTAGCAGTATAGATATCAGTCTTTCACAGGTCAAAAGATTAGTTGGAGTTTGATTGGTTACCCGGTTAGCGTACTAAGTGAGCTTCATTTGAATGCACAGAGCTATATGCACCGCGAATCGAATGATTATAAATCGTTCTGTGTCGATTCATCAATAATATGGTTGTTTATTTACTCCAAGATCTTATAAGCAATATTGCAATCTTTGAGAAATACTTCTATTTTAAGGGCTTCAGTAATTATTGCTTTACCGCATAGAAATATCGTTTAATTTATGTAGATTGATTATGCTAATTGTTTGCCAGGCCAGTCCTAATCGACATAATTTCCGGAAGAAAGCCAAATTTCACTTTCAGTTTCAGGAGTAAATTAGATGCCATCAAAGAGCAATGCAATTATATTGAGCTAAAATATCTGCAAATCCAGCCTATTTCAGAATGTTCTCTTGCTCTCCACCAACATAATATGAAGCTTCTCTACACTTCGTCCTTGAACTATTCCTTGACAGTTAAGTTATAAGCCAACTTTTCTTCACCACTCTGTAACAGAGTCTGTTTCATTGAAGTTAACCACATACAAAGTATGTACCTTCCGGTTTCCATCTAAAATGAATGCATTTTGACAAAACTTATTGACTTGATCAAATTGTGCTCTAGCATGACAAAATACTTGCACTAAAATTGTCTAACCTTATTGTGCTGACTCCAATTCTTATTTTACCTACTGCTTTGCTATGCATAAAACACATTAGCGTCCAGTTGCAGGATAGTAGCTCTGTGTTCTGAAGTTTAGATAGCGGAATTATTTGTTCCAACTAACACGCAAAATGAGTTGAAACTGTTGCGGATTGCTACACTAGTAAAGCCTGACTGACTCAGAAATCTCTATGGCAGATTCTCAAACATCTAGCCAGACTCCCAGAACTAGCTAAGCTATAGCCCAGCTATAAAGGAAACAGGCGTGTAGCAAGGAGCACGTTTATTCAGTACTTATATTGCGGGAAGGGGTGTGCGATAGACTTACCTCCACGTGGTGCACCCTGGGCAACGTATACTCATACGGCAAAAAGTCTATTAACCGGCAGTTGATTTCTGACTACAAACTACCATGACCCCACTGCATTTCATATTCGAATAATTTCACAGTACTCATCTTACCTTACCTTTTCTCTACCTTTGTGTCTGTCTATCTCTTTTACATCTGTGAATCATTGTTCTGTCCCCCTCTCGACTCTTTGCCACTTTGATGTTCATATTCCTTTCTATGAAGCCCGAAGTCAACTAAAGGGCTAATGATACCTATCATAACGCCTGCCATTTGAAACAAATAAATATTGCGGGAAAAGCATACATGCAGGGAGCTACTCATGATCAGGATGGGGGATTAGGTTAAACAGAGGTTAATGATTGGTCACTGTTTGTACGGTCGTTGCACACAGAGTTGTACGGCCGCACCTCCCAATCCTGGCGAGCAGACATGCGGGCATACGAAGACGCACAGAGCGATAACGTGTCCCACAAAACAGGTTTAATAGAACTTATTAATCAATTTTGGTTTCACAGCAAATAACGCTATTATTAAAAGAAAATGCAACTCATTGCGCCATAGAACGCTTACGAGTTAATGTTGTATTTAATGTGTTTGCTTGCAATAACGCCCTAATTTCTTTATAATTTGAGCGTTCGAGAGACACGATGCGGCATTTTCGAAAAAGAATCCCTTTGAAAAAAAATTCCTATGGGAATAAACTTTAACTTAAGCAGTAGAGGTGAGTTGCTGTTAAATTTTTACGTACTAGATTGATACATTTCTTTTGTCCTCTTTTGTATTATTTTTCAACAAAATAAACTGAATTCATGGGTTTAATTGTTACATATGGTACCGAGTTCCATTAGGAAAATTTATTTCAAAGATATAAGTTTAAATGGCACACAAAATAATCTAAAGTGTAAGCCTTCCTATTAACGTAATTACCTTGAAATTCAATTTATTTTTCTCTTCCCTTATAATGGTGTCAAGAGTTGGCAGTTTCTTTCAAAAACACCGTTGTGCCAACGCTTGCAACGACCGAAAACATTAATTAGGAGTCATCAAGACATGCTTTTTTGAATTGATTAGGCAGCTGCAGCCAACGAGAAGTTGCTACCCCTAAAAACATGAACCTCGGTGAATACAATTTCAGATAAGTTGAAGTATAATCCCAAGTGTATTTCTTCTGTTACAATTTGAGAGATATCAGAACAGATAATAGGATTATGTTAAGGACCTGGTGAATTGTGAACGCCTATTGCAAGAAAATTCTGCCAAACAAGGAACGTAATATGGCACTTCGAATAAGGAAATTAGACACCACGGGTTCAAAACTAGGGACTTGGGAAAAAATAGAATTAACATGGTGTGTGTGTGTGTGTAAAACTCCAGTTTCTCACCAAAGAAGCTTCACCTACGCCGAAAGAGTGTCCATAAAAACGTGTTCCTCGAGGGGTTTGAGTATTACCTTATATCAAAAGATACATTTGATGCTAGAAGATATTTAGTTTAAATTTGAGTGAAAATTTTAAATATTTCAACAAGATCATTAGAGAATGGTGAACTGCAGAATTCCGCAAGCTGTCCAGTTATTATTAATATAGGCAACAACAAGCGTTTTAAGATCAATTTAACCGTGTTTCATTGAAACCATTTTGCTCTGCAGTATCCGAGAAATGAAAATCAAATAATCAACTCTTTTTATCAATTTTATTTAACTCGTTATCGCGTGAGGATGCATATGCAGTTACAGACATCATATTTAGCGGCTGGCCAGGATAGACGACCACTCAAAGGTTGGCAACATTGGTGCCAACTAATACAGTAAAGAAGCGTCATCTATTGTCTCACCTCCGGGACTCAAGACAAACTTCAAAACATTCTGATCTGAGTATTTTCCTGATCGAAAGCAGATTAAATGAGGTCTAGGGATGAAGAGAAGGGATGTTGGCCGAAAATAACTATCAAATAGATGACACTTTGAGCTCTTGTTATCGATAACTTAAAGTCAATAGGCGCTCCTATATAGTTCATTTAATTTCATCTAATAACCTGTCCTTAAATAGCTTCATTTCTCTCTTATCATCCTCTTTGGCCCTTATCGGGGTAACAGAGAACCATAAGACAGAACGAAATCTTCCAGCAGTTCCCTGAAATACAAATGGCTATTTTTTTAAAAAAAATTGCAATTTTTATTTCTTGGCTATATTGATCATTCGGATCAGTGGCAATTGTATTAAATTAAGACCAATCAAAGCTGTATTTAGAAGCAAATGCGAGACCAGTTTCCTAAGTTGGTCGAAATTTGTTTATGAAACCTATGGCCTGGATTCTGTACTTACAATTTTCCTTCCCCTTAATTACTTTATTACAACTGGGTTGTAATCACCTCAATACACCGATAATTTACAATAATTGGACGAAAATGTGCAAACGTGACGACTCTTATAGAGAAGCCATATTTCTTCTGACTTTTCAAGCCCCTTTTTTGAGTAACTACATCAATACCTCCTCCAAGTTCCAAGATGGCTAGCGTTAGTTTCAGTAGTTGTAGTTAAACATAATTTTACGCCTCAATCTAATCTCAGTGGCACATTTTATTTCGAATGCAATAAATATGTTGCCAGCCTTTTGTGATGGCTTCGTTCTTTCCCCAGTGAGAGACAATAGCAATTATTTCCAATCAAAAGAATAGCTCGTTTAACCTTATCTAGATTCATGTGTACGCTCACGTGATCCCCCAAATTGCTCCCAGGGAATGGACAAATGTAAAATTTAGGCACCAAATTATTAAAACAAAGCAATCAAATTGTATAATGCGAAATTGTGAGGCTAAAATAAGCTGCGAATTGGCTTGCTAACTTTGTGCGGACTGAATGCACGAGTAAGCAAGCCCTCAACATAACAGAAGTGTAAGTCATAAATTAATTAACAATACTTGCGTATATGCATATATATATATATATATATATATATATATATATATATACTTTCTTGCAGTTATGCTAAAAATTAAATAAGGATTATATATTTTGCCTAATTAAATGGAAAAGAGTTTAAGAACTGTCGTGGTTATTTTTTACACTTCTACCTGGAATATAAAAGCTTGAGATAAAGAAATCTATTCCATTTTTTAAGCACCCAGCTTACGGCTCTTAGTTGCACTTTTTCTTCCAGCAAACCTTGTCGAAAAACCGCAATCTTTTTCACGAACCACGACATTTCCTTTTTTACTTAGAATTCTGTCAACTAATAATTAATATTTGATAATTTAAATTATTTCAGAGCTTAAATTTTCTGCCTTCTGTATTCTTGGCTTTACAAGATTAACATTTCAACCGTACATATGTGACAGGTCATCGTCAACATCATGGAACAGGCATATGTGGTCGTTGTTTAACTCCACAACATGCAAATTACATCTCCATAGGTGGTCTTTCACTCTATATATACTTATATCTACACATATATCCTGGCAATTAGTCTAGTCAAACACTCATCCTCCCAGACAATAGGTTGGCATTCTACTGACAATCACATTTATTGCTATTGACTTAGGAAATCAATAGTTGCTTTGGTGGGCATGATTCTGTCTTATTTCCTATCGAGTCCGCGTCAACTGTCGTACTGCTATTTTTAGCGCTTTTCTAGTTCAAAATGATTGGAATCAACTCCAGATATTAAACTCGTGGTATTTGGCCTTGAAAATTATTTGAGATAAAATCAACTGAGCAGGTGAATCGTTTATTGCAAATATCTTCTAAAGTGGGTACAAAAATATCAGTAATTTAAACAAAAAATTGTGCACTATGCTAACATTATTTAGAGAGAGAGAGTAATGTGAAAGTACTCCAAAGTAAAAGCAAAAATATTTGCTGAAATGTTTTATTTCTCGAAGTGTTCAAATTCTATGAGATTTTGCTCTTGAAATTCTCATGATTATATGCTTCTTTGGTCTGACTATATGCTTTTACACAGCAAATTGAGCAAAGCCTTATAACTTTGTTTAGATTTGCATATTCATTAAACTCTACGGGCAGTTATGGGAAGTCAGACATAGTATCTTCATCCCTTGGCTCTAATGGATTCTATGCTGCACTTCAACATTTCTGAGTTCTTATCTCATCCCCATCTACATAAACCCACCCATGATTTCAAATCAGCCTCTAATCCATTGTTCAGATTTTCAAAGCGATTCTCCTCTTCTGTTTTCATTACCGCTCCATCCCCGTTTTCTATTGCATACATTCCTTCCCTATGTTAATTATATTTAAAGTATTTTCAATAATAAATCCTGGTATGTGCGATAGATTTGCCTCCGCGTAGTGCACCCTGGGCAGTGTACACTTCAAACTACCATGACCCCACTGTAAGTCATATTCCGCCACTTTCACAGTAATCACCTTGCATTTTCTAGGCCTTTGTGTCTGTCTGTCTCATTTACACCTTTGAATCTCTCTTCTGCTCCCCGCTCTCGAATTTTTCTCACATTGATGTTTCTCCCCTCCATGAAGCTCGAAGTCAGCTAAAGGGCTAATGAGAACTATCAAAACTCCTGGAATTTGAAATAAATAAATAAATATTAAATCCTCAAATTTCTTCTTACCTTTTATGGCTTATCAATGATTGGCCTCAATCAGCAACGTTTTAATAAAATGACATTTTTTGGAATGGGAGGGGGACGTATGCTAGCGTTTTTTTTCACATCCGAAAAAATATTTATATAACCAGTATCTCTCTTCAGGCACCTTTTAGAAGCATTACCCATACTATTTACGCGAAATAAACACGTTTTGCATTTCAACGTGTCAAAGTATGTGAGCTTCAAGCAAATCCTATAGACCAATGTGGTATAAACTACGAAGTCGCAAGTTGAAAGTTAATTTCAAGAGGAGAATAAATCTGCAGAAAAATGGCATTTTTCATTAATCCTAATTTTGGGATTTCACATATACTTTTTAATTCACTTAAATGCTAGACTTCCTTCATTCACATCTCCTAACATAGTCAGGTGAGCATGTTAAGTAACAAAAGATGCAAATTATTTGTGTCTACAACAATGTAGGCCAATGTACTGCTTAATGAAATTCTTTCAAGGCTCCTGTCTTTGTTGTACAGTTCAGAGTGAAACTATCAAAAGCGTAAAACGCATGAAGTCATTTATTGCTCCACGCAAATATGGAGAATTTCACGTGACCAATAAGTTTCATTCTGCAAACCTGATAAGTTGAGGAGAAATGCTCAATTACGTGGGAATTGATAAACGCTTAGATGATCAAAACAATCACTGCTCCAAGTAAAGAACGGTCATGTTAAAAAGAGTTATTCCCTACTCTACCAAACCAAGTGTTTTTCATCACACCTCTGGAGTTTTGCTCTTCCGTATGTGAAACTCAAAGTCCCCCCCCCCATATTCTTTATTATCCATTCTATTCATGCAGTTACCTTCTAACTTCAAACTACCAGAACCCGATTGTATGTCATATTTGTCCACTTCCACAGTACTCACCTCACCTTTCCTTTATCTCTACTTTTGTGTCGGTCTCTTCGCATCGTGAATAATTCTTCTCTTCCCCCTCTCGACATTTTGCGACTGTGTTGTTCCTCCCCTTTGTGAAGCCCGATATCAAAGAAATACCTATGATGTCCACCATAAGGACTGCCATTGGATATAAATTATTAGCTATTCCATTCGGGTGTTGTAAGTCGGTGGTCTTCAAGTACTTCACCTCCAAGTTCCCAGACTAGTACAAAAATCACTTCATCACAGGTGGTACTTATTATAAAGTCGTTTTTATAACCTAGTTTGCTTTATAGTGATCTTCTTTGGCGGTAATCAGAACTATATTGAATGCTAAGTTCTAAGTTGCCACTTATTTGGTAATGCCAACTTAATATTGAAATTAGCAACAAATGAAGGAAATGCCGTTTGATTTCTTTGCCATTTAAAACGCGGTTTTAAAATGATTTTAAATTTTACTTCCAAGTGTACATTGTGATCATGCATACAGTTGGATATTTTTCACAATTTTATGAGGATTGTTATATTTAAGCTGATAGGGGGCTTTGCTATGCTAAAATGGAACGAGTCATGCAAATTTCTCATTTGGAAAACACGAATAGTTAACAAAAGTCATTAAAATTGGCCCGTATTCACAAATCAAATGATTTCAAACCGTAAACCACTGGTTAATCTCTTAGTTAGTATTTCATAACCCCAATTCAATAATGTAAAAGTAAGATTCTTTGATGTTTAGAAGTTGGCCATTAAACATTTTGGCTTCTTCATCTTTATCAATGGCTGCTTTCCACACCTATAATTGAACGCGATTCCGTTTAGCTGAAGACAAAAATATTTATTTTTATCAAATGATAGGCCTTATGATATTTATCGTTGGCCCTTTAGCTGACTTCGGGCTTCGCAGAGAGGGGCAGCTTCAAGCTCACAAAATGTGGAGAGGGGGAAGATAAGCGTGATTCATTGATACAAGAGAACGCACAAAAGTAAAGAAAAAGGTAAGGTGAGGTAAGTACTATGGAAGTGGTCGAATATGACATAGAGTTAGGTCGACTGCCAGTTTACAGACCCTTTTGACATCTGAGTAAACGTCACCCAGAGTGCGGCACGTGAAAGCAAGTTTATCGACCCCCCCTCCCAAATGAACAATAATATAAGTAATAAAAGAAAACCAATCAAAGTTCGCACAAAAAAGTAAAAAAGATCATAAACCAAACGTTACGGAAGCAATATATGTATAATTTATCATTCGACGATTATTCATATATTTCCTCTTGTGGGTAATATTTTTTCTCCAACTTGTACTGTACTTCTTTCTTAATTAGTGATCAATTAGATTAAACTACACAAACCACCAAAAATTGCAATGATTGGCTAAGCTCTAAGCCCAAAGTAGAAACCCTGTGACTCTAATTCATCTCCCTCAATGGTCGTCAATCAGTGATCTCTTTTCTGTCTTATTCGGCGGAAAATATAACTAAGAAGTTAAGAAGATAATATTTGATCAAAATCCCTACAAATCTCAATCAACTTTCTATCACATACTTAGCGACAATATTTATAGGTAATAAAAAACTTCTTCATAAATTGAAATTAAAGCTGGAACTTGTGAATTACGGTTTAACTTCTAATTGAAAATAAGCATTTGATTCTAGAGAGGAATGAAATGGCTCAAAACTACTGCTGAAATCACTAAAATCAATTAGAAGCGGAAACCGTGTAACATTTCAATTCACCCAGTTATCCTTTTCTGATTACGCTGTATAGCAATAAAATGGATCTGCTTTTTTTCCAAAGCATTTTTCCTCCTTAACTTCAAACCAAATGCCTCGGTGATGATAGTTGACTATTATCACAAGTGAATAAATCTGCGGTCTAGAGAAAATTTGGCAATATACTCGCTTGTCCATCTCTTATTTGACGCATTGCTATACGTTCTCTCTGGTAGGTCTTTTGAAAATGGCCGCGAGTTCCAAAGAGACTTTCGGACGTAGAGAAGAGAGAAATTGTTGGTAATCCTGGAGGTTATTGCTTATGATGTTGTAAGAAATCAGACGTGTAGAAATCGAATACCAAGTTTATTTTATTGTAGAAGGTGTAAGGGAAAGTTGGAAAATACAAAGTTGTGTCTTGCTGAGAGTATATACGTATATATATTGCGGTGTAGACAGTGAGTTTATTGTTCAACAGGCACTGTTTTGACGGATGTAAAGAAGTTCCCTATGTAGACGTGTTGTTTGTTTATAGGCTACTATCTAAAAACCAATATTTATTGAGTCAATGAAAAGCGTGATTAAGTTGATCGGAAAAAAATAGTTATTGGAAAAAAACGCCAAATTTGTTATTCGAAAGCCAATGTAGAGCATTGAATTTGCTTCGCAATCGCTTTTTGCTGACTTGTAGCCAAGCGGAAGAATCTCATTAATTTTTTATTATTTTCATTGAGATTTCAAACCAACTGCCGTTTTCATCAATGCATTAACTTTTTCTCTTTGCATAATAAAAAGGTTTATTTGCAGGAATAATAGATTATTTGTTTAATTTGATAGTTCCTATGGTCTGTTGTTAAATCGCTTTTGTCGCCTGCATTCAATTATTTTTTTTCCATGTAGGACGATCCTTCCATTTTGAGAATTTCGTAAATCCTAGGGCTAAATGATATATTCATTAAGAATTCAAAATCAGAAAAAACTGTATTTTAACATAATTGTTTCAGTCCTTAAATAAATTGACTTGGAATGGGGATCGGATTTACTTCAGTGGCAAGGATTATCTCTAATGTTGCTCAATTCAACCAGAATGAAAAGATTTAAGAACTTATATTTTAAATAAACAATAATATTTTCACGTCGTCAGCTACAAATTTAAATTCAATTTTAGTGAGAGATATTGAAAGAAGCAAATTTTCTAACATCTCAAAGGAAGCCATGATAAAATAATTGCAGTAAAACTGAATTTATAATTTTGTGGGAATCGTATATAAAAAAGGGCTTTGCACCTTTCAAACTATTACCAGTGAAATTATTTAAATTCACATTGTTCTCTCATACTACCCGAGCTGGTTGGGCGTGCTTAGTCACCTCGAATGGCTATGTTTGCTACATGACGTTACATTGTACTTTAATTTTGTCGTTTTCCGTCATGAAGTTCTGCACAAAAAATCACTTCTCAGAATAAAATTGGCGACTAAATATAAACAAGTTGAAAGTCATATAGTCAAAGCTTCATAATAATATGTTGCAAAACGTTTTGACAAAAAAATATTCATTTCTAAATATAAAGCGCTCGATCTCATTTGAGACATTGAAAATGGAGGCTACCATTCTTGTTAGCCACCACAATTACAAATTTCCTCCACTTGCTGTGAAAGCCAATTTCTAATCGAAATTTCAAAAATATCCTCCAAAATAAAGATTGTAAGTGCTATGTAGCATGATAGCTGCAAGAGAGATAAGAGAAGATATTTTGCATGAAAAAAATTTACAACCTCAATATAATTATCTTCACGTTTCTAGAAAATAGCATTATAAGTTATGTTCACTTGTTGGAATCCTCTCTTGGATGTTCAGGTACTGCTCAAATGGACAACATGAGACTACACTCTGATGATAGTATCATGTCAAAATTCGTATATCCTTGCCATATGTATATATATATATATATGTAGTTCTATGCGTTACTACATAATAAAATAAATAAACTAACCTTCCTCATGATTGATAGTACCTAGTTAGTGGAAAGCTCTGCAGATATGGCCATTTCTTTACCAACTTTCTTCTCTGCCTGCTTAATGATTGATGTCTTACTATTATATCCTAACTGCAAATAATGGGTTCACTCCTCTCCCAACCCCAACCCCAACCCCTCCCTTCCCCCACCCCCTCCAACCTATTCCTTCCATTCATATTTTCTTTGGTAGAGGAGAAAACAATATTTATCCTTACAAATGTTAACAGGAAAATAATACATTTTGTTTCTACTGATAAATTCTTATTTAGTGGAACATGTGAGCGAAATGGGTTGACTAAATTTAACTAAATTTCCGATGCATGGATTTGAAATTCACCTTTAATTTGCTTTAAAGAAGAGGAAACCACGGATTTTAATAATAAGAGTCAATTATTGGTCCATCTAAATCAAGCGTTATGTTGAATATCATTATGTTGATTTAATCTGGTTTACGACATGACTTGAATCGAATATGACATACAGTGGGTTCAAGATAGTTTGAAGTCAAAAGTCAACTATCGTTTATTGACATTTTTGGCGAATGAGTGTACGTTGACCAGACAGCACCACGTGAAGGTATATCTATCGCACTTCCCACTTTTAAGCCTTCAATTTCAATCTTTCTTGTATAGATTCCTGATTCACAACTTCAATTTTTGTAAATTTTTTTAAATATAAATATTTTTCCCTGCGTTAAATAATGTGGGTGGTAGGGACTATTTAATTCATGAGTTGCCTGTAGACATTGAGAATTTGGATCTCAAAATTGGTAAAAATTTAAATTTAATTTCAAATCATCTTATTGTAATACCATTGAAATGATATTTTTCCTTTCTATTGATTTTACTATTTTTTAAGTGAAGGAAAATATTTTCGTCTTTTCAAATGTATTTTTGTCCACTTCAATTTTAAACATTGATTTGTTCCTCCGATTGTCCAAAGTAAACATGATACTGCAACAAACTTGATTTTATTCCAACACGTTGCGTCATTTGTCAACTATGATGTCTTTAATAATGCTGATTACATCCGAATTTAGAGCATATAATCTTGCTTTTAGTACACCGACAAATGACAATTCTAATTGAAAATTTCTAACTCTCTTTAATTATACTTATTATTTTAGCAATTGTGCACCATTCTGGGTTCCCTATTATCTCAATTTGTACGTGAATATGGTTGTTGAAAGAACGCAGTTTACCCGGCACTTAATTCTGCTTTCTCCTTCATAAACATAATCTAAAATTAGTAAAAAGTGGGTAAAATATTTGATTTAAATCTCTCATATTGAATAATGTTAACTGGTGAAGCCCAGCTGATAATTTTACTTAGCTTTTGAAAGTAAACAAAGAATATCCTTAGAGTGGTTTTGAAAACTCTAATTTAATAGAACCCAAAATTTTCTCCGCATGAATTGATTGTTGGTCATTGTGCTTATGAAAGTTTGCGTTTTGGTATTTTAAGAATTGTTCCTAAAGATTCAGCATGGCCAAAGAGAATGTGATTCAATTATAAAGAGTTTTAATACAGAGTTATTCACAGACACATATGGCATATAGAGACTATAATTCAATAAAAAATAAGTTGAGTTATTATTGACGCCTACTTGTTTGAGTAATGAGGATGCCTTTTTAATAATCTGACTCACTACAATTAGCATTTTTGTTAATTTGATAATAATAAGATTCCAATACAAGTCGAAGATGGTAAAAATTATTTTTCAAAATCTAATTAAGATAAGAGTAGTAAACCAAGTAGATTAATTTGATTTGCCTAGCGTAGCCGAAGATCCATTCTGGCAACTTCTAAATATTTGATTGGCATAAATTGGGTTTAACGAAGAGATTAAGGAGCTGCATAAAAGTACCAACTCATCTTGATTATCTCCTTTGCATGCGTTTCGAAATAATCAATTTTCAATAAGATTTATTTTTGTTCTAACACACAGTAAGGAAGATAGACATTGACAATAATAGTTCTGGCAAATCAAGTGATATATGGAAATCAAAAAATTTAATTAGTAACTAATGAATATTGTCAAAGGTTGTCAATTATATGAATAACTCAGTATTGCTCTGCAAGTTAATTTGGCAAGTGAGCTTAAGTTAAATATTTATTACTTAGCAAAATGTTCTAAGACTGCCATCTTGGAAAGGTGTGACATTTAAAAACGTCAGCTCCGTTTAAAAAGTACTGAAGACAGGCGACGAGGTCCACGGCGTTGAAATAAGAGAGAAATACAAATTGAATCATACTCAATTCAATGCGACAATAATTTCAATCGTTTTTATTATTTCGAATGGTAGGATTTACAATTATAATATTATAATTCCAATCGTTTCTGTTTATTGATTTTTGCGACACCTATGCTCGCTTTTATTTACCTCTCCTAAGGGTGTGCGATAGACTTACCTCCACGTGGTGCACCCTGGCTAACGTATATTCATACGGCATAAAAGTCTATTAACTGGTAGTTGACTTCTGACTTCAAACTATCATCATCCCACTGTATGTCATAGCTGACCCCTAACACAGTACTCATCTAACCTTTTCCCTGCTTTTGTGTCTCCCTGCCTCTTTTGAATCTTTGAAACACTCCTGTTCCCCCACCCCTCCTCTCGACTGTTTTCACTCTGATGTTCCTTCCCGTCTGTTAAGCCTGAAGTCAGCTAAAGGGCTAATGATAACCATCAATACGCCTGCCGTTTGTTATAAATTTAGCCCTTCCCCATATTTTTTCTCATATTGGAATGATTTACAACCCATATGCATCTATACCACCTCACATTTAAAACTCTTAGCATTTCTTAAAATTCAAATTTTTGCTTTATGATTAGCCTATGATTATATTTCTCTTTGAAACACGGAAAACATGTCAGTATATTTGTTGCAATTCGAAAATCTCAAAAAAAGTATGATCGCCGCAAATTCTGCATGAATTCACATCGGAAAACTTGCATTGTCGAAGGTAATGCAAAAGCGGCTTATCTTAATTTTAAAATATAGAATAAATTTAAGATTTTGTATTAGTGTTTTTTTTAACTCTTATTTTGACTTTTACTAATTAAATTTGACAATTTTGAGAATTAGTTTTTTCTCATTGGAGTAGCACAATGTTGACGGAGTTTTTAAGCAGTGTCAATAGGACAAAGTTATTAAATTCATCAAAGAAAAATTCCAAAAAAATTCGAAACATCTACAATTCTCAAAATAAATCTGAAAAGTAATTTTGTGTGATCATTAAAATTTCCCTCCACATATGCTAATGAGAATTTCAAAAGGGAATAAATGTTAATACTTTCATTATTATTATTATTATTCCAAATGGTAGGCTTTATGATATTTATCATTAGCCTTTTAACTTTGACTTCAGCTTTCCCCATGGGTAGGAGTACATATAAAACAGTTAATTAATAGCAGTTCATTAGCTGTCTTCCGGCTTTCTAGTATCTCTGGGTTCCCGTCGTTTTCTTTAGGGCTGGACACCGAATCAGGTGGGTCTTCACCATTTCCTCCTGTAGGTTAAACAGGGGGTATGTGGGTTGAGTGTATACTCCCAATCTGTAAAGGTGTTTTGCCAGGCAATAGTGTCCTGTGCGTAGTCTGAACTCAGCAACGGCTTCGATTCTTGGTCAGTCGTCTATGTCGTAGAGTGTCACTGTCCACTGCTTGACTTCAATTTATCATGATACTTTTATTATAAATTTCAGAGAGATCTATGTGAATACCTACACTTATACTCAAAATGTCATCAATAAGGGCAACTCTGCAATGCTAATTCACTTCATTACAGCTATTGCTTAATTTTCAAACTTCCCAATGACTTTATGATCTTCCTTCAAATTACCACTTACAACGTTTCAAGAAATTTCGAACGATTTTACCCAATGTTATTTATTATCAATTTATCTATCGCTTTAATCGTCACGGAATAAGTAATTTCTGCAAATCAGTGGCGTAAGGGCGGGGAGGGGGAGGTCAAAAGTTGCCATATTCCTCATTTGCTGGGTGACCTTTAAATGTCTTTCCTTCCTCGCAAATATACCTCAACATACTTTTTAGCACACAGAGCAAATTTATTGGTTGATTTTGTCTCTAGTCAAACTCTGTTGGACAAAAAGTTGCTTGATCATGGACTGCAGCTGCTTTAAATGCATTGACAAATTAGCGGTTTAATAAAATCTCGTATCATGAGCTTGAAAAAGAATAAAATCAATTTTTTTTAAATCTAAAAGTTGCAATAATAAAGGCTATTCTAATATAAATATTTAGAAAAAAAATTCTCATTTAATGCTTATTAATTGCTTTCACAAGAGCATAAGAGATTGTTTGTCATGGATTTTTTATTATCTAAACAAAACTGTATCTTATGAGTAGGTGTTGACCATTTTGGCTTCACTGCATATGGTAGTTAACAACTTGACAATTTAAATGTTTTCCAAGTTGTCAACTGTTTTCTTTTCTCTTTTACCCCAAAATCATTTTTCAACTTTGTACAGAGATTGAGAAAGATTTAATGAGGATTTGCACGATTTGGGCCAGAAGGTAGATGTAATTGATGGAATATAACACTACAAATGGAAACAATTTTGAAGCTCAAATGAGCCTGCATTACAGATATCAAAATGTAAGAGTGTTGGCGGCTCATGAAGAACTCTAATGGTTTGCCATAGAGTGAAATCACGAAAACTGAGTCCATTATATCTGTTAATTTCAACTTATTTTTTAAATTTTTGCTCAATTATTATTTCAATAAACTCTTGATTACGTCAAATCGTCATGTATCTTGAAATGTGAAGCATTTCAAAATTATGTCGAGCATCATATCTCTGTTAAAAGTGAACGGCTATAGAATTCGAAGAGAAATGAGTTCTATTCAGGTGATATGACTTTAAGCCACTAAATGTAACTTTAGTTCATTTTGAAATCTCAACCAATAGAATTAAAATGGCCATTGAATTGTCATAGCCTGGGTCCATATCATGAATCTTGAATTCTGATAAGTAACCATCCTTCAATGTAAATATTGTGAAACGGAAACGATAGTGGTCCATTATCACCTCCTCCCTGATTTAGATTAATCAGAGTGCTTGTTAAAAAATCGTTAATTCGTTACATTCCTATTATTTTTTTACAATCGTCTAGCTTAATGATATACTGGGTTACATATTTTGTTCTTCTTCTTGTTAGAATACTCATTGATGGCATCATAACCGCTTTAATCTATGTAATAATGATGCATTTCAGACAAATCTGAGTGCACTAGCCCATTTAATATTTTCAAATCTATGATAAGAATCTATTAAGTGAACTCTGATACAATATGACTGTTTAACGAATATATACCGATTCTGTCAGTAGGGCTATAGTTTGCTTTTTTGATAAATTAAAGTGAACATAAAAACAGGAAAATCTCTACGTTATTTCAATGTGCAGCAATTAAATTAGAAGTGTATGAATTTTCGGAAATAAAAAAAATTTCCACTGTTAATTCAGATTAAACCCCTTGAAATGACGAGAGCTTCTCAATTAGGCAAGCATTTCACCAATAAAGGGTGGGCCTTTCTCAATTCGGTTTCCCGTTAAAGACAGAATGTAAAATGGATTGGGAGCGAGGGTCCCAGGGTTTTAATTTAATATATAATCGCTTTGTGTGATCGTTTACAAAACTCTGACAAAGAGAAACCAAGTTATAGAATATTTTGTGAACTTGTACTATTTCCAACTTATGAGATTCGGTTGGTAATATATTTTGTTTAATATATTTTTTAAAGGTATGTTCAATTGTAATGCAACTCACTTTCCCCCTATTTGAGGGTCCCAAAACATGAACATTTTCAGGTTATTTTGCATAAAATTGTGGAATTATTTTTGTGGAGTTCAAAAAACTGTTACTGATATTTTGTCGAAGCCCAAGATAAGTTCGATAAATAAAAACTACTTTGAAAGGAAATGGCACTAATTAGTCAGAAAAGCTGCAGTAATAGTAGGAACCTTTTTTTAAAAAGAAACTAAATCTCTTTAAAAGGATAGCGGAAAATAAAAATAACATTTTCCACAAATCGGAAGTCCAAGTGATGTGCTTAAGTACTGAGTTGTTGGAAATTCGTAAGAAACTTGGAAGGAATAAAAGGTAGAATAGAAAATCTGCCTATTAACGTCTGGGTGAGGCGTGTGGGCGTGTACTTTTGGAATAAATTTGAAGCAATTTATGACCGAAAGGTTTACGTTCATTGTTCATCTCTCTATAGTAATTACGATGAGTGACCTATGAATCATGGCGCATGTGAAACAGAAATAATAAGCCATTAGCAGCCTACGCAGAAAAGGCAAATAATTAAATGTATTACAAGTATCTGAATGCAAGTGGCCTGGCGCTGAAGGCATGCTATTATGCCAGAAATCCCACACTCCACGAGGGTAACTGGATAATGTCCGCGCAGTACTCTGATCTCATACTGGTCTATCTGCAACAAATCCAGCAGCAGCTATTTCGATTGAACAACGAGATGTTACGCTTGAGGCCTTGAGGTACTTTATGACGACTCTTAATATGCTGTATGACAAGATAGCAAGGTTTACGACTTAATCTTGAATTGTATCGAAAAAATTCAAGCTAATGTAAATATGCTTTTAGAATTTTCAAAATAACTCAGTTTGTATATTTCTTCCTTTTATTCTTTTTTTATCATGACGTTTTTTCTTGAAATAGATCCCTTACAATCGCCAATTAACTAAGTATATTTCGAAAACTTCACGAAACGGACATAAAAAGTGTCCTTTTTCCTACTTTAATAGCAATTAGAGTAAATAATTATTCGTGTTTCGACATTTTTCCACCTCACCCCATATACATTTAAACTAATCCTTAGAGGACAATTTTTATTAAATTGAATTCCAAACAGCAATAGGACAGTTTAACATTAGAGAGAAGAAGTGTACAACGTGGTAACGTATACTCATAAGACAAAAAAGTCTATTGACCAGTAGTTGACTTCAAACTACCATGACCCCACTGTATGTCATATTCAACCCCTTTCACAGTACTCACCTCACCTTACCCTTAGCTCCACCTTTGTCTATCTCTTTTACATATCTGAATCATTATTCTGTCCTCCATCTTGAAATTTTGCCACTTTGTTGTTCATCCTCCTCTTTGTGAAGCCCGAAGTCTGCTTAAGGGCTAATGATAACTATCAAAATGCCTGCCACTCGAAAAAAATATTAGAGAGGCTCAATTTATATGGAGAGTAGAAGGAAGACAAAATAATGTTTAGTCGTGCTTTTACATCATCAAGACGCCATTTTCACTTTGAATTAATAATATGCCACCCTTCTGGAACAATGAAGACTCAATGATTTATCTAGTCTTCTTCGGTCAATCACAATCCAGGATGAGAGGACCAATAGTTTCCCATTTCAATTAATAAAAACTTGATAACTTGTCTATTCGAACCTCTGGTTTCTCCCTCACCATCTCTCTGGGAGCTAAGATTAACTGGACTTTACAACTGTTATGAAACGCACTTGTTTTCTAGAGCTCACATGATTTCTTGACATTTTCCTAATATATTTTGCTGTCATATTGTCGCAGTAAACAGTCATAGTACTGAAATATCGGAAATATTTCAAATTCAAATATAAAGTAATACATTCAAAATCTATTGTTAGGTAGTCTACAATCTTATGAAGATAACAATTTTTGAATAGAAATAGTGGAGCGTTGTGAACGCGCATATGTTCACATAGAACAAATGGGTTAACTTTGACTCAATCACCCAAAGTCTCTGATCTAACAAGAACAAGTAAAGAGAGAAAGGAAACAATTTCTGATCTCCCTCTCTTTTGTTAAAAGGTGGATGTCTATTAGTTTCCCCATGGAGTAAATAAGCAACCTATGAATATCCCATGATATCGGCTATACGACATCAATACTTTTCGTCAATGGAGTTTTAATTATGTTTCCTTTACGAAGGTTTGTTAAAAACAACGATTAACTTTAAAATAAAGCAAAAACATTTACTTACAAAATTTTGACATTATTCTTCCTAATTTACTTTAAAAATTATTTAACCTTCTTAAAGAAAATTATTACTCTTTTCAGGGGTAGTCCTTCTGCGCTTTAATTATAGTACTACAGATACAAATACCTTGGAACCATGCAAACCTTCAATACTGGGGAACTTGTGAGATTGACAAATGTTATTCATGGTTATTCTAATCACGTAAAGCAATTGACAACTGAAGGTCAATTCATTGTCGAATTGTCAACAGCTTTGGCCATGCAAATAGGCAAGGTGTTGGGAGCAGCGTGATGCGTACTGTGAAAATAGTGGAAACCTCTGCAAAATGTGTCATTTTAAAGGATAGCAGGCGCACACTAATAATTGTCACTTTCGTCCGCATGCGGATTGTTGTTAAAGGTAGCCTTTAATAAGATGTACATTTCACGATGAAGAAATTAACAATAAACTCAGTCATTTTTATGATGATTGGCTTCTCCTTTACGGGGTAATGTTATAAAGATACTCGGCGCTCAATTCTGAACTTTAACAAATGATGCAATTAAGAGCGCGTCTCTGTGTACAAACTACCAATCTCCTTTTACTCGACTAGCAACTTGACTTTTGAATCCGAAGTCTTTATAGGGCACTTATAGCTACTGTCTAGTACACCTCTTGATTCGAAGCGGAGGAACGTAGCTGGACTTTTTATATATCCCTAATTAAAGAAAAGTGACGAAGATCCAGAGATAACTCAAACTTAAGACAATAACAATCTTAGATGTTTTCAATGATAAAATATAAATGAATTTAGATAATAATATTTTGGGATGAGATATTGTAAACTTCATTTCGGAGTACGCTGAACCAGATATCAGTTTCGGGAAATATACCCAAATAGAGAATTCTGAATTAGTCAAAGATTTACTAGTGGAGCAATCCGCTACACATGTCTGAAAGTGGGGCAATAAAAACTCCAACAAATAAGAATGTAGAATTGCATTGACATGAGGGACGTCACCTCAGAAAATGACATTTTAACTTATTTGAATTTTTCAATGCCAAGCAGCATGAAGCACTTATTCGGAAAAAAATCATAAGACGTCATTAATAGCCATAACTTCAAAAATCAATTATCTATTTTCTTTCATATATATATATATATATATATATTCATGCGATTCATTTAATGTATTATTATAATTATTATTACTACCCTCAGTTGTATAAATAAATCATTTTTTATCGTGGGAAACAAATGACATTGAATGATAACAAGCCAATAGCACACTAAAGTTTTACTTCATTATTTTTTGACTCGGGTCCTTCCCTTTTTACTGAAAGAGTAGATCACATTTAAGCATTTCAATTGCACGAATCATTTCTTAGTTTGCAGAAAACATGTTCCCCTATGTTCAGTGTCTATAATCTATTATAATGTAATCAAGATGTGTCGGTCATGTCAATGCAATTTATGCTGTTCTACCGATGATTTAGATGGCGAACGAACTTAAATACAATTCCGCAGTTTACAGCTTGAGCTTAATCAAGATGATGTAGATAAAATGGCAAAATTCGAGTCTGTGAATTTAACTTCTGATAAATCCAACAAAGCGCAAACACAAAATATGCTGCGCAGCCACCAAACAGCCCAATTTCTTCTCACCGATTTTAGATTATTGCAAAGCCGTTGCCATCGAAGTCATAAGATTAACTTCTTTAATTCTTTTGTAGTCGGGGTGTGCGGTAGACTTACCTCCTCGTGTGCACCCTGGGCAACGTATACACATACGGCAAAAAAGTCTATTAATCGACAATTGACTTCTGGCTTTAAACTGCAATGGCCCAACTGTATGCCATATTCTGCCATTTCCGCTGTACTCATTCTACCCTTTCTCTGCCTTCGTCTCTGTCTCTTTACATCTGTAAATCGTTCTTCTGTTCCCCATCCCTCGACTTTCTGCTACTTTGATGTTCCTTCCCCCTGTGAGTCCCCCCGAAGTCAGCTAAAAAGCTAGTGATAATTATCAAAACGCCTGCCATTTGAAATAAATAAATAAATAAAAGATTACATGAACATAATAGCTATCGATCGAAAGTTTTGGACACAGTAATTAAGTATAAATATTAAGTTCGCAACTAAGTCATTGCCGATTTCAAATAAGAAGGCAAATTCGGAATTTTTGTTTAAAAATATAACTTTATTCAATTAGATATTGGCCGTTCTTGTCGATGACCTTTTTCCATCGTTCTGGCAGAGTAAAAATTCCCCGTTCGTAAAATGTCTGGCCTTTGCTATTAGAAAACTGAATTAGGTGTGATCCGACATCATCCGCGTTGTTACAAATTTTACCATTTAAAGAGTTTTGCATGGAACGAAACAAATGGTAATCCGAAGGCGCAAGGTCAGGGCTATATATGGGGTGGGTGTGACAAAACATCCCAACCCAGTTCCAATCATTTTTGCCGAGTAACCAAAGATGTGTGGGGCCTTGCGTTATCATGATGGAAAACAACACCCTTCCGCCGATTTGATAATGCCGGCCGCTTATCTCCAATTGCATCCTTCAGTTTTTCGAGTTCTTCAACATACACATTTGAATTTATCGTTTGGTTCTGCGGCATGAGTTCAAAATACAAAATTCCTTTGTGATCCCACCAGACTGACAGCATAATCTTTTTTTAGTGAATCTCTGCTGCTTTTGATACTGTTTGGGCTGGTTGATCTTGCTTCACCCATGATCTCTTGCGCGAGTAACATTGTTATAAACTATCCACTTTTCGTCGCCAGTAACTAGGTTCTTCAGAAATGGATCATTCTCATTCTCATTGCGTTTCAGTAGCGGCGAATCACAGAT
>UZAE01000421.1:0-23810 GCA_900617975.1 Rodentolepis nana | reverse complement strand
TGAAGCCCGAAGTCAACTGAAGGGCTAATGATAACTACCATAATACCTGACATTTGCTATAAATCAATAAATATTAAAGAACTTAGAGGAAATGGGACTTCAATCAAAGGCCCAGGTTTAAATGAAGAGTAGCCAAAGCACAATACTGTAAAATATTGACTTTAAAGGGACGAATGTAAGGGGAAGATTCCCCTGAAATTCGAACAGAAGCGAAAGAGCAAGTTCAAGGTCAATAGAAATTCCGGAACTGCTATTGGCATTTCAAAGAGTTCAATAAAATAGCAACTCACTTGAAGTTGGCAAGAAGGTAAAAAAAGGAAGAAAGTTCTATTGCAGTCACGTTAAATCGAACGAGTTAAACTTTAATTAAAACACAACTACGCCAATAGGTATTGTGTAAAGGAATAATAAACAAGGAATGTGGTTAACTATTCCTATTGTATCTGTGTAGCATAGAGGCATAAGACTTTCACTGAGACTGGGTTATAAAGAAAATGATTGATTATTCGCTATTATTTTAAATAAACTGAAGGTTAAATATCGAGAAATGCCATTGTGATCAAATACTTGGTGCCAAATTGGACACTTGTTTTTCCCCTAAGAGAGAGATAGTTAGTTAATATTAAAACGGTCAACTCCATCGCTAATTAGCCTGATATTGGAAACTTAAAAGCCAATGACAAGGGGTAGGAGGGGGGGGGTGTAAAGATGAACTTTTAGGCAATAAAACTATGTGGCTTCGAAGCGGTGGGCACAGACACAGGCACGTGCATGTGTATTTCGTAGTTAATGACATGCTGTGACACCTAACTTCCCACCTTCCCTTGATCCCTAACACCTTGTTAGTAGGAATATAGTACGTTTAATAGTCAAAAAGTACACGATGAGGTCTGTGTGGCAAATTTTGTGGGTGCAAACTCCAAGGGCATTGAACACAGGGTGGGGGAGGGGGGGGGGGGGGGGGGGGGGGGGAAGGTGGAGTCAGGTCAAAAAGGAAATAGTGAGGGAAGGGGATTTGGACTTTAAGATTAGGAAGAAAATTACCAGTGCGAGGAAATATATTAAATTACATAGAACTGTATGGTTGTATAGTGATTGCAACAGATTCTTACTAATGCAGATAGGGAGAATGAAGTCAAATATGTCAGATAACAGGGGTTTAGTGACTGTTAGAGCTCAATGGTGAAAATAAGAATGATCCAAAGTGGGAGTCCTCATCATGGACACATACATGTCATCTACCAAGTTGGATGCTGGCAAAAATTCTCCATTCATGGATATGAGAACGGCGCAAAACAGACCAATTTTACCTTCTAACTACCGTTGCCTTAATTCGTTTGACAATGTACAGATTCGCTTAATCGATTTTTTACATAATATAACAAAACAAGTGAAGTTTAGCTATATACTATTCAAACTGCAACTGTCATCTATTCTTTCAAAATTGCGAATAATCGCTAATTCAAAATTGTAGACTTCTAATTTGGGGAAAAGATTGCTGTTGTATTGTATGCGGAGAAGTGTATTGGTATTGTAAGAAAATTCAATTTTAGGGTAGCAGAGCCTATATACTTAAAATCATTGAACCAATAAGCAAATTAATAGTCTGGGTTATAAAATAGATTCGTAAGACAGATTCCCTCCATGAAAAATACACACGCATCTTCACGCTTTGTTTTAATTCGGTTTAAGCATTGTTTTAGCTTGTAAGTTAACTTGTAAGGTAATTTTAGACGGGTTGAGATTTCATGTCTCAACGATGAGTAATCATAAGTCTTTTTAACTGACAAATAAGTCTGTGATCTAAAAGATTCTCATTAAGTGTTCGCGAAAAATTTTCGCATGCTTAACATTGAGCACGCGTACTTTATACCTTGAGGCGAGATTCGCAGAGGTAGCGCCTGCGATCGAAATGAGCATGAAAAGTGACCTAACTGGTGACTGAATTAAAATTTCGGCTAAAAGGTCAAGCTACCTCCACCAACACAAATTTGAGATGAGAATGTGAGAAATAAATCTAAATTAAGTAAACCCAGAGCGGTAGAATTCATTTAAATCTTCACACACTTTGCACTTACTAGTATACATGAAATTAACCGCGCCACCCCCCTCCCAATTAGGAAAAGTGATGTCAATGTTTAAAGCGAGTAAAAATAGAAGTGTTATGGGGCCACTTTAAGGAGAAACATCTCCCCCTCACTCCCGATGCTCTAAACTAACCTGTGTAGTGGGTCAACATCACATGATATACGCCAATGAGCAACCATACTTGATGTGACAAGCTGTCCCCCCCCCCTCCCCCCACTACGTTCTCGACGCACTTACAGGTCTCCAGACATTCCAGACAAAAATATTACCAGGAATCGTGCCACGCTAACATGCAAACAGTAATATAGGAGATATAATAGCAGGAAATCCAAGGCCACGGAAATCAAAGACACTTCCACAGTTTACACAGATGTTTATTTTGGTGGTTAGGATGGGTGACCTCACCGGAGAGGGGACCAGGTAAATCCCCCCAATAAAACACCATCACAACTCACATATAGTGTAATGCCAACATGTGAAATGCAAATTTACTGCCTTGACAGCCACTAATGAATTTGTACTTTAAAGGAGATTTTAATTGCTTCAAACAACCCCTCCCCCTGCATTTAATAGTACCATTTTCGAAGTTATTAGGTATTTTTTGGGAATAAGCACACACTCTGTCAAATATTTAGACTTTAAGACGACTTCTTTATGATCTTAAGACACTATTCGAGGTTAGATATAAAAAACGACTACTTTTTTGTTCCATTCCACTATATGCACCCGATGCTACTTGTTATTCAAATGAGACGGGGTCTAGCACATTAAAACCGAGAGCACAAAGTAGGGGGATTGAAATAATTATAGCAAGTCGAGTAAAGGAAATCGTTTTGTTTCTATTTAGCCTTGATCGATTAGTGGGAAAGTGCCACCTATTTGTACTCTGCTCACATGAACACAAGCACTTAAGTGGCCATCTGCTAACACAAACCTTTACTAAAAAATGCAGTTATTATTTCAATAGAGGTAACAACTTTCACAAAACGATTTCCTATGGAATGGAAAATCACGCACGTCAAAGAATGCAAATACAGCGTCAATGGTGTTATTAACAACGGACGCGTAGGACATGGGATCGATGCTAATCGGTGCATAAACAGCAATGCACTAATTGTGGAATGCGTTATTATAATTCAATTTATCGACTATTTCCCTGCCCACCACCATTTGCACATTGAGTAATCGTAATGGATAAATAAACAGAATCTAAGGCGTTATTAAGGGAATAGACTCTATATTAGGGTATATAGGAGAGCGGAAATTTCATAGAGCTTATTATCTCCATTGTCCAATTATTTCGCTATCCCATCAACCGTCTAGTACCCTCTCTCCCCCCTTAGTGTCTGCATGGGCCACTGGTAGCGCTTAACCCTGGTTCCACTTTGGTGTCTGTGGGTCATTTGACAACCAAAATGCCGCGTTTGATTGCATGGGAATATGATTGCCTTCCTATAGGCGCGCCACTGGAATGCGAGGTATTCAATTAGACTAGATTCCAGAGCAGGGACACTTTCCTATGCATTCCATTGCATTAAATGCAATCTGCCGTTTAATGCCAACTATAGTCCAGCATCATCGCCTCTTGTAGGCATTCAAACAGCGACAAAACCCATAATGCACCACAGTACAAAGGAGAAGTAGTGGATAGAGGTTACAAAGTCTACGCTCATTGACTCACATTCAGTGACGCTGCTTCTCAATTACAATGGCTGGTCTTAGTCAACACGAGCAGCGATGGAATGTGCATTTCCGATTAGAGTTATGTGTTCTAACATGTGCCTCGTGTTGTTTTGTCTTAAATTAAACGTTTTGAAAAAATACAACATCTATGTGGAAAATATAAAATTAGGACAAGAGCTAATATTCCACGGCCACGCGTTCTAAAAAGTGCAATTTATCTTAACACGACTAAAAAATTCATTTGCTAAAATTACCGATGTGGTGAATTGGTAGACGTGTAGAATGGTTAATACATTTATACCCATGGCTAAAACACCCCCCCCCCCCGGAGTCGATTTCGTATTCTCAAACTATGATATTGGAGATCGAGAAAAATTTTGGAGGAGAATAGGGTGATGTAGCGTCGCCAATTGTATATAAATTTTGTCAAAAAAAGAGACCAATCATTTGCTCAATCGACGAAATCTTCTTTCCTCGGAATTCACCAACAACAAGGACTCCAAGTGGTCTTTAGTGGGATTTTTGAAGCCAACAAAAAAAAACACACAAAAGTGGCTGAATGTTGTGGCCAAAGCACTGGAAAACTCATATTCAAAGCACATTTTGGGGATAATGTGTACGTTTTTAAAGCCGAAATGACCAGACTGGTTGACTTAACAAAAACACAAACGTTTAAAATCATTTTCCTGCTTAACCAACCAACACAATGCTCACAGACGGACAAGTGAACTGCAATTGTCTACTTTGAAGAATAAGTAAGGAGGTGGTTTAATACACTTCAAAAAGGCCTTAAACATAGGGGGGGGATTAAATTAACTCGGTATTTAAATTTGGTGAAAGACGTCAACTACGGAGAAAGCTCCCTAATAGAAATGTACAAATTAACTCTTACTATAGTTAATGCTATTATCACAACAATTAACAGCTCAAATAAGCCAATTTCAATGATAGTCTCCTGCTTTGCTAATTAATTAAATAATTAAAATACCGTAGACATTGTAATGGTGGTAAGTCCACTTTATTACTTTAAGGTGACTGAAATGCTTTAGCACTTTTCGAGTTTTCAACAGTAAATAAGCACAAGTTCTACTTGGATAAGAAATTTTACACAAAGCTTCTTTTCCAAATATAGCTCTGATTGTCGAAACTTACTGCGTAAATCGAACCTCAAGAGGAGTTAAAGGGCTATTTACATTATTTTACGTAGAAGAGAATGCCTACAACAATTTGGATCTCCGATTAGTTAGTCAATCAACTTGCGAAAAGCGAGGGTAGTGTGATTTACCGCCGGAGAAGTTCGAACATTGTGCTTTATTATTAATGAAAACTAGTTGATTCGAATATTTGCGAGTTTTCTTTAAATGGCATTAACAATGCTAACCCCCTAGTTCACCATGCAACTTTCCAGCACTTTAAGAATTTTAACAGTGGGGAGACGTCAATCACCATTCGGGTTCAGAAAACAACATTTCTTAGCTAATCAAAACCGAAGTAATCGAATCCCATCACCTTCTCACTTGCACAGCCATGCCTAATATGCATTTCGGATCAAAGTGATTCAATGATAATTTCATTTTATTTTATAAATGCCTATTTTTTTAAGCGACTGACCTAAAAAGACGATTCAGCCGATATTGGCAAAGATACGCTAAAAAAACTTAAACAAACGACTCTAGATTGTTTGCCCGATCGAGACCAACGAAGGCAATAGAAATGGATTGCAACTACAATGAATCATCCAACTATTCGCTCGTAGCAATAGTTAGAACCAGAGAGGCGATTAAACATAGGCGAGTCGACTGGCCAAAATGGACGGGGCGAGATGGGGTAAGCGTCACGCACTGCAACGTCTCGATAAGGTGCAATGTGCTACCTCTCTCTCTCTCCAGCAGACTGGTGTGTGTGTGAATTTATTGCAAAATACGCCAAGAATTGTTTGATTCAGATTTTTGTATAACCAATTCATAGGTATTCATTCAGTTGCAATTTAAGATAATCTTGATATACGAGAGGGCAGAAGTATTTAGAACTTAGAGGGAAAAAATTACCCATTGTGCTTAAACTTGTTACAGTTATGTTAAACCTGATAATAATCTACAAAGAGGTGGCCATATCACCATCACCTAGGCCCTCCAACCCCTCTCCCCCCCCCCCCCCACCCCACCTCACCCAATGCTACAAATTTCTTACACACAAAGAAAGGAATCGGGAGGAGAAGGCGCAGAAATGTCAACGGCAATTCACAATCAAGCGTATCAAAGTCCAGAATCAATCACAGAAGCGTCAACTGAAGGAAGCAAAAAATAGCCATATATTGATATTACGTTTAAATCAATGAGAGAGATCAAGCTAGATAATGCACTTACAGAGACAAAAAATCAATTTTTCCTCCCTTTATATTTGATACAATATAGCAAGGAATTCTAAAACAAGTATGCCTTAAAATCAAAAATAAATGATAGGAAATTAGTCACTAAAAAAAGAAGTGTAGCTTAATCTAATAATTTGAAACTCAATACGTAGTTAAAAATTGATTGATTTTAAGATTTCCGACAAACTTACGAAAAACATCGCACTTCTTAAAGTAATGCGTCAAATTGGCGTTAAATATTTACCCTTTAAGGTAGATTCATAAGTTAAGTTAAATCATCTACAAACTTGTCACTCAGATTTGCTTAACCAAGATGTTGAAAAAAGGAAGAGAATAAGGATGAAGGCCTTCAAATTAAACGAGCAGCCGAATTGATAATTCTGGAGCTCAGATGAAATAGAATTCTCCTGAATCCCTGATAATCACTTTACTGTCTACTCTGGTCTACTCGTTGTAATTTTTTATTTTTTTGGGGCCTCTAGAATAAAATGTAAAAAGTGGACCAGGAATGCCAAAAGACATTGACAATACAATTAAAAAAAAGGAAAATCGAAATGTGTGGAAGAAGAAGAAGAAGAAGAGAGGAGGTATGGTAGGGATTCTTTGATAATTAAGTAGGAGACAAAAAGAACCGAGAAATTAGGATTTGATTTCAATTCATAAAAGTACAAAAACCCCTCCTATTTGCCTATTTTATGTCCACCCTTTTCGCACAGTATATATTCCAAAGGACAATATTTTCCCTGCATTTTTAAAGACACAATGGAATTTCCAAATTCCAAGCTCGGTACATCTTTTCCCTCGTCCAAAATGAAAAAAAAATAAACAGTTTAAAAAGAGGGATTTACACTAGGTGGGAAGGCGATTTGAAAGTGCAGAAGAAAAAACAAATTGGCAGATTTGATTACTAAGAGAGATTGAGTGACGATCGTATTACATTTTAATAACTGAAATTAAGGTTCTCATTAAATGTATATATATATATATATATATATATATATATATATATATAAGCAGAGCGGAACTCAAGGATACATTTTCAAAATAGAGACGATGTCGAATTTAACATAACTACCACCTCTGCATCAAATCAAATAGGAAATTCAGGAAGCTGGGAGAGTGGTCCGACCAGCTAATTCATTCAACCCAAAAAAATCTCGAAACTACGCAACTAGAGAGTTAAACCGAAATATGTTGGTTTCAATGACGCTAAATGCTTTCAATTCCACATTCCATCAGTGAATGTTACAGTTTAGATGGTGCACGTTTTTTTGATAGCACATTTCGAGCAAATGGGACTATAACCAAACCCGGAAAGACTCGACGTTATTCTCATAATAGGACGGAGATGGGGTTGGAAGTCCTCCTCTACATGAGTCTTCGACTCAAAAGTGACCCTCAAAATCTGCCCTGGTGTAAGTCTAAGCCTTCATCCAATTGAGGAACAATAGATTTTTCATTATAGAAAATTAAACCAACGACTAACTCTGAATTATAAAGCAATCTTGCGAGAAGTCGCGGAAGTTGAACTCAAAGTGGATTTCAAAGTAAGATGGAGATGAATCGCATCCTATTATACCCACCGCATCCGACTTCCCCTACGGTCCAATAAAAGGATACTTTATACAATGAAGATCAAGAAATAGCTAATCCTATTTCTAAAAAAGACAACCGAACAGTAACTTCTGCTATATTTGTAGGTAGTGGTAACAATTAAACACTCGATTGGGCGCATTTTAATTTAATTGCAGATGTCACATCACTATATTGTGAAGTATTACAGGAGTGCATTGTATAATGCAGAACCGCAACTGTTTAATTTTCCCTTAAATTGTTTCAGCGCGTGAAGTAGTAGTCCTATAATGGAGGGTAGTAGCAGACTGGAATACCATTTAAAAAATGCGCCGATATCCATTAAAAGTGGACAAAATGTAGACTCTATTTCAAATATGGGTGGAAGTGTATAATAACCGAGCTACTCTGCGTATTCATGTTTCTTCGAAGAGGGCAATGCTAAAGACCAGTGCTCAAGAGATTGGATATCGCCAATGGTTGAAGAGGAGACACACCTTCCTGTGTTCAAAATCCTTCTGCAAAGAACAAAGTGTTCTAACCCCCCCCCCCCCCACCCCACGCAATGGTTCCTCAATATTCTCTTGAAATGACCGCTAAAATGAGTGTAATCACAAGATTTGACACTTTACACATGTATAAGTGTAGGAAAGTGGTGTAGTTTAATGTGGGAAAGCGAACGCCGCGACAAAATATTTCCCATTGAAATGTGGCGTTAGTTGCTCTAACAGCACTTTCACGGTCTGTTTTCGAGGAAGGAATTTTTCCTCCGAATTCCACAATAAATCACACACATATTATACCCATGTGTAACTTTCTGCATGCCTTTTACTTTAAATGGAACATGCGTCACAAATAATAGCCAATAGGTAAAAGAAGGAGGAATAGGGAATTAGTGGTAGGTTACAGGTTGACATGTGACAAAAAATATTAATCAAGGCTGATAGAAATGACGTGCAAGTAGGTGAAATATTTGATCACAGGACATGGGTTCGCAGCATAAATTTGTCTATCTTGCGGAAGAATAGACATAAGCTGGAAAATATCTAAATTATTTACTCTCAAATATAAATCTCAATAGCACTTTTACGAGATTTCAAATGGTCAAGTGTTTAACTAGATAATACAGAAATTGAAATTCGTAATTCCATTGAATTTGATCTGTGATGTTAAATGCCACAAATAATTAATATTTGGCATGCATGACCAGAAAGCTCGAACATTAATAATAATATAATAATAATTAATATAGCATCAGTAACTCAGCTGTTACTAATTGACCAAATGGAATTGGTTTAAAAGATAAAGTGATAAAATAACAAGTTGAAATATCGAGGAATATCACCGACAACTACTCTCAATAAAATATAAAATTAGGAAATACAATTCCTCCGAACTTGCAAGGCTCTCGTATCAGGAGATAGAATTTTTATCAACCAGGGGAGAAAACTTTCTCAACTAGAGTGGTTTTGGGAAATTCACCATCTATCCTCTCCCCCAACGCGCTCGGCTTGAAAGGGGTTTTTAGATCCTCTCTATGCTATCGAGGTAAAAGTAGGCGAAAAAATAAAGTAAATGAATGAGAACTAACCGGTATAGTCCGGAGTTCCTGCGAGTTCCTTATGGGGTTTGGTTGAGCTGAGGTGGGAAGCCAGACCAAAGTCTGTGATGAAGACGTCTGAAGAAGGATAGGGTTCACGAAGTAGGATGTTTTCGGCCTACAACATGAATGGAGTAAAGTAATGATATATGGTACTAAGGCCAAAAAAAATTAAACTCTAATGACAATTTTCTTCTGTTTGGTTCGAGACCTGGAAGCGTATAACTTTTAGATACAAATCAATGTCTACAAGAGCCTTATATAAACATGAGCATTAGTACAATGTGAATTTCAACTGTGATCCTCCAAGATTAAAGATATGATATTTCGCTGTAAAATTGATTCGAACTACCAGTATAGATAGGAAACAACTTGTTCACCTATAGAATATCTTACTTGATTAAATGTGAAAATTAATTATCGCAAAAGGTCATTTTTTGATAGGAGGCGTAAAATAAATTTTGATAAATTGAAGCCGTGGCGATATTTTAACACCTCGACAGTGAATTTTAATTACGGAATTGATATTTACAACAAAATTTGTCGAATAATGGCAGAGTGAAATCCGTAGCATTGCTTGAAACTATATGATAAGTGAAAACAAAAGTAAACCTAGCAAACAGTTTTCAACCGTGAAGGCAAAAAAAGAGACCTCAGTTACAACAGCAACTCAAAATTCAGATATAATGCAAGATGAAAATGTACTTAAAAAATATACCTGGAGATCACGGCTTTCAGGTAATGAATTGAATGTGATTAACGGCTTTTAAATAATAATACTTCAGGCACATATTCTTTGATTTTTAATTTAGCATCTATCCTTATTCAAAATACTATGGTTGTTTGGTGATAAGAAAAGCCTATTTAGCACACTATTTTGAATTAAATGACTTCAATTAAAACCCCACTAGCATATAAAGAGCGATGAGGAAAGTGGAAAGCACAAGTTAACACGAAGCAAGAAGAATGTAAAATTATTAAAGGAAACTGTATTGATGGTTGCGTAATTTACCTGCATTGATATGAATTTAAGGACTGTCGATTTAATAATTCGAGTTTAAACCAGATTTTAAAAAAAATAAATTGGTAGAAGCCCACTAATCAGAAAGCAAATCAATGAAAAAAAGACATTTACAGTAGGTAGGAACACAGCTTGAGGTCAATACCGAGCATTGGAATTCATGTTGAAGGATAATAACAGGAGTTTAACGTTTTGGCAACAGAAAACAATTTTAAAAGAGCGAGAAGAGACCTATCCCCCCCCCCCCAACATAAGCGTAAACAGACAAACAGTCCAAGAGTGGCCAAAAAGGGAATGCGAAAGAGCGGAAGCAAAATTCTAGAGGAAAGAGAAAAGGACGACTTATTTTCACAATAAAGGCCAATAAGAGCCGATAATTGAATAAAAAAAGGAGATATGCTGATAGAATTTCAATGAATCCACTATTTGGCAATCGACAGTCTCGTCAGAAAATGGGAAAAAACGTTCCTAGATAAACCGTGTTAGGGAAAATAGAAAAAAACACAATCAGGTATTCTCCGTTATTTCGGATTACATATGAAGAACAAATAAAGTATTTATTAAATAGATTGGAAAATCTCAAAGATAAATATGTTTAATTTTCGAAATGAGCATTATCCACATATTTTCTCCGTTAATTGGGATGTGATTGCAAGATTTATGTATTAACTTAGTATATCGCAAAAAATATCTGCTTGAGTAGATCAATTCACCAGTTGAAGTGCAAAAGAAAGCATTCGAGTAAAAATAATAAAAAAAATGGAAAAGACGAAATAGGAGTCACCAACCATATTCTAGACAAAAATCGCTACCGAGAAAATGAGCTCGTTGACAAAAAACTAAGTAAAATGAAAATAAACCAGTAAATCGTGCAAGAATATATACAAAAATCTTCAATTGAATTAAAATCTTACAAAAATTAACTAAAAGTCCTAAGAATGGGAAGAAACCGATGAAAAATAGAATAAACTCTCCCCAACAGGAATTTAGAAATTGACCGATGTATAACCATTAGTTGATAAGCGATTAATGGAAGCTTGAACATATCAATGAACACAAAAAGAATATAACAATCATATAAAATAAGAAAACACACCTTAATATCAAGATGAACGATATTTGCTTGATCGTGCATAAAAGCCAGGGCATCAGTAACTCGATAAAGTACAGAGGAAATATAAGATTCCGGGATACGAGGTTGAGATGTGGATTGGATATCACCGACAGGCAAAAGAGAGCGATTAAAAATTTCCGAATAAACGAGGTCGTACAAGGAACCACCATGAGCACTGAAAAAAAATCAAAATCCAATAGGAATAGGCATACTTATAAAAAAATAAGGCCTGTAAAATTCTTACAATTCCATTACAATAGCAACTTGAGTATCATCCTCGTGAACAGAATATAAAAGAGGGGCGACAGTCCTGGGGACATCTTCATTGTTTGTGGCAGGCCTAAGGCGTTTAATTATATTTATTTCATTCCGAATTTTCTCAATAGTATCTCGACCGCCGCGGAAACGGCGAATGATCTTAACTGCAAGTGACTTGTCAAGGGGAAATTCATTAACGAATTCAAAATTTGATGCAAACTGCCCATTAGACAGGTTTACTGGAACGCTGTTTTTTCGTTCATGAAGGGTATTTATACATTTGGGTTTTATTCGGAAAACTTTTCCGGCGCCACCTCTAAAACGAATCATTGAGGGAAATTGACACTAAAATACCGTCCAACTGAATCTCCATCAAGATCATAAAAGTGTCGCCAAGATTCATTTAATGCTGCTTCAGAATTGCAACGCTTAGGGCGCGACGAAAAATCATACAAATTCCCTCCAACGGGCATTATAAGATGAGCTTTTTGAGTCGAGATTGCCGCAACAGTAAGTCCTTCGTCAATTTCCAATACAGATGTTTAATTTAATTTATTAAAACAAACATCAAATAACATAATTTAGTAATGCTTGCTCTATAACCTTCTATATACAAAAAAATACTATTCACAGTGGTTCGATGCGTTTATTTTATTTTGTTTTTACTTTCTTATATTTAGCTAGAATCATTTTTAGAATATGGAAAAATTAAGTTTGAATTAACGAACAAGATTATCACATGAATTCATTTCAGTATATTGAAAGTTTTTTTATTTCATCTCTCTCTACTATTTTGGCATGGCCAAACCTGAAAAATCTTTAAACATATCTATTTGCTCACCCATGTACTAAGCAAGTGTGCATCGGAATTGATCAATTAAGTGGTTAAGTTTGCTGTCACTTACCTCAATATAGGGCTAAGCAAAAATTTCCTCCAATGCAAACATATTCCTTTTTGCTTAATTTTGAGCAAAAGGCGGAACGCAATATGCGCGATTGATTTTTCGCAGAACAGTTGATTCTCTTCTGCATCAAGTGGTTTTTACGAACAGTATCAGTCCAATGTTAATTCTGAAGTGAACATTTTGCAAATATCAGGTATTATAACTTCAACCAATGAAATTTTGGCTGCCTATCTATCCTTATGAATTTGATTTCTTAATATATTCCCACTACAAATCATGTTAACTTTGAAATGGAAATTGATCCTGTAGCGGATTGCTACCTTAGTAAAGCCTGACTGACTCAGAAATCTCTGTGGCAGATTCTTCTACATCTAGCTAGACTCCCGAAACAAACTAAGCTATAGCCCAGCTATAAAGGAAACATACGTGTAGCACGGAGCGCGTTTATTCGGTGAGTATCTTGCGGATAAAGTGTACACGTAGGGGACCTAATCATGATCTGGATGGCTGATTAGGTTAAACAGAGGTTGATGATTGGTCACTGTTTGTACGGTCGCTGCACACAGAGTTGTACGGCCGCACCTCCTAATCCTGGTGAGCAGACATACAGGCATACGATGACGCACAGAGCGATAACGTGTCCCACAGTCCTATGAGGTCTATCTCTCTCTCTATCTCTGAGTCGAAATCAATAGTCAATTAAAAATTCATGATAGAGCCTCAAATCATAGCTATAAGAGAACTGTTACGCTTCTTTAAAATTATGACAGCTGCGGCAAACTATAAAAAACTACGGAGGTGATAATTAAAATTTGGCAAAATGTATCGATGAAAAAAGAAATCCATACATACATGAAGTTTTGGATTTTATTTATCTCTGTCGCCCCAGAAGAAAATTTGAGCTATTACGTTCATGTATTTTTGTAGAGGTAGTAGTTAATTTAAAATGAAATAAAGTAACTATTATTCAGGCCCATATTTCTAAAATTAAAAAAATCTACATAGGGCCTCATTAACAAAACTCTAAAGTATTTAATTTCGTTATGATAGTATTTAATTAGTATATTAATATTGTTTTTATAATTACAACTTGGCGTTTGTTTTATCTTTTATCTTTAAGCGGCGAATTCAAAGTCGCCAATTGAAAAGCTATTTCTGATAAAGCTCAGGGAGTGGGTGTTTTTCTCCATATTTTAACCATTTTCTTTAAAATTTATAGAAGCCTTTTTTAGATGTCTTTTTTTATTTATTAATTTTTTTATTTTCCGATTACTCTACATTTATTGATCTCGATCTTTTTGTTAATTTTTTTTATGCCTATGGTGAACAATCAAATGAATTTCTTACGTACTTACTCCATTTTCCACAATTTATTTTAATTGAACTTTTTCCTCTCTTGTTTATACTTTTTATGGTTAATTTTATTTTTTTATAGTTGGTTAGTTGAAGTGTCCTATGCAGTCAAGAGGCAGTGGCAACGTGGGCGATTGCCCGCTTGTTTCTTCCCAAGATTCATCCGCCACTACTTCCATCCCTTCAAATCAATCAACCCCTTCCATTCGAGTGCCTCAACCCTCAGATTTTAAATTTGGCAAGGAAATTGGCACTGGTTCTTTCTCCTCTGTATATGTAGCCAAGGAGATCTCTTCCCAGCGTGAATTTGCCATCAAAGTGGTGATTAAGAAGCAGGTGGCTGGTAATAAGCCTGTAAAGCTCGCGGTCTTTATGGAACGTGAAGTCCTTCGCCGAACTAACTATCCCCTTATCATCCATCTGATTTACACCTTTCAGGATCCTTCCCGTCTATATTATGTCCTGCAATATGCTCAACGGGGAAGTCTTTTGGATTATCTTCACAAGTTCACGTCTTTCAATAAAGAGGGTACCCAATTTTATGCAGCTGAATTGGTTCTTGCTCTTCGTTACCTCCATTCCCAGTCTATTGTTCATCGAGATGTCAAACCTGAGAATATCCTCTTAACCGCCGATATGCATATAAAATTGGCCGATTTCGGTTCTGCTATAATACTTAATGATCCTTCTGTTGAAGCACCCAGTTTTACCGGTACACCAGAATATGTCAGTCCCGAAATGATTCAATTATATGCTCCCATCTCTTTCTCTTCTTCATCCTCCTCAGATGAATCAGATGAGCATAATGATGCTATTGATAATGATGCAAGGGTTTCATCCACGATTGCTTTTAATCTTTACTACCTAATGGATTACTGGGCCCTCGCCATAGTTGTTTACCAAATGCTTGCGGGTGATCTTCCTTTTAGAAGTGACAAGTATGGTCATCATTTTGACGTATTTGGTAAAATTCGCTGTTGCAATTATGTATTCCCTGATGGATTTGATCCTGAGGCCAAGGATTTAGTCCAAAAACTTTTGGTTAAAAACCCTGTAAAGCGCCTAGGTAGTCCTGAAAGTGGCGGTCCGGATGCTCTAACAGCTCACTTATTCTTTTGCGGTATTGACTGGGAGCATCTTATCGAGAGTGAACCCCCTACTCTGACTCCCAATCTTGAGCCCCTTGAGCATAATGATTGGGATCGACTTCCCACTGGGTTTGATGCAAGTCAAAAGTACTTTCTCTCACAGGAGCTAGCTCTTGCCTCTAATCAGATTAGTGAACTACAACGCGAGGAATTGTTGCTTCAACAATCCGCCAAAAATATATTCCATCCTTTTGTAAATGGTCGGTTGATTGTAAAGCAGGGAGTTCTGTACAAAAGACGAGGTCTTTTCGCCCGAAAGAGAGTATTCCTTCTCACAGAGGGTCCGCATCTTTTCTACGTGGATCCGGACGCTATGGTACGGAAAGGTGAAGTTCCCTGGAGTAATTTTCTTCGAGTTGAACGCAAAAACGATAAAATTTTCTCGATCCATGTTCCGAATAGAATATACTACCTTGAGGATCCCACCGGCCATTCACAAGATTGGATCAATAAGCTGCGTCAAATCAAATCCCTCTACTTTTCCGACCCTATTGATCGATGACAGGTCTATAGTGGCCTCTCAACGACCCTCTAATTTACTCCACTCTTTCTCTTGCAAATTGACCTCGAATGCTAGTTTGTTAACCTGCTGATGCTAAAACAGACTGTTCCCCCCTCCCTTTTTTCCTGCACAATTTTTATTTTGTTCTCTCACAGACCCAAAAAAGTGTCCACTTCTCTCTCTCCCCCATTTGGACATTTTCGTGAGATAAAAAAGAATAAAGCCTTACTACATTATTTAATCAGATTTCTGCTTCAGGACTTGGTTTGATTGATGGATGCGTGTATGAGCTAGTTGTGCGCAGTGTTTACTTGACCAGTCAGCAATTGGTTCGATTTTCACGCGTGCTCTTTTTATGTGTAATTAATGCTTTACATGAGTCCCCTCTCACTCCCTATTTGCAGCTTTCTTTTTTTTGTTTTTGCAGGTAATCTACGCTCTTGTAATGGTATAGAGCTTGTCTGTGTTTCTATCCAATTGTGTTTGCTCTGCTCGCTTACGAATATACAATCACAATAATAATGACTGCAATTAATGCTGCCTCAGTTCACCTAACTCAAAACGATACTCTGCCCATTTTATCTACTCACTATACGACAATGCCTCCTGATTATCCCAATGCCTCCCTTACTTCTCTCAATTCAACTACGTTCAGGATTTTAGACATTATAGTGGGTGTTGTAATGGGTATCACTATAGAACCAGATGCTGGTTTCGTGAAAGACCGTTTCTATGCCGGCTCCCGTCTCCTACAGCCCGTTAGTAACTGGTCCGGTATCCCAGTTGATATGATCAACTTTGTCTTCGCATCATTTATTAGCCTCCCTCTTGCCTTGATCATGAGGTTTGCATTACCGCCTTCCCGTGTTCGTCCAATCTTCCGAGCCTTGGCGGAAATTGGACTCGGAGTTGGAGTTGTAATCTTCTGCTTTGGCATGCAACTCCGAGTTCTCCTTTTACAATCCTCTGTGGCCTATGTCATGCTCTTGTTGTGTCGAAGAGATCGTGTAGTCACACCAATAGCGGTGACTGTTTGGTCACTACTCTATCTCATGCTTATTCATCAATGCCGACTTTATTATGACTATGAGGGCTATACGCTTGACATATCTGGAGCTGTGATGCTTCAAACTCAACGTCTTTCTAGTCTGGCATTCAATCTCTACGATGGAGCGAGGATGGCAAAAGTTACCACCGCGACTAATGGGGCTTGCAAGACTTCAAATGAAGAAGATGACATCCTGGACGGTCAGGATGATGCTACTAGGGCCATTGTCGAGGACACTGATCCAAAGATTGCCCCTTCGAGTCGGGATTGTGCTGTATCGAAAATGCCTGGACCTATAGAATTCGCTGCATATTGCTTGTATTTTCATGGGGTGTGTATCGGGCCTTTCGTTTTCTTCAAGGATTATCGCAATTACCTTCATGGTTATGAGAATAAACGCTTGCCGACGATCCCATATCGACGAATGTTCTATCTCACTGTGCAGCTAATGGCCTATGGTCTGACTTATGCGATCTTGTTTAATCGAATTTCTGTCAGCTTTATCAACCATGGGGCTTTTCAAGTAAGCTAAAATTTGCCATACAACTACATGCCATTTACAAGTTCTGTGTTTACCCCTTCCTCCCGCTCTACCCTATTGATAAATTAAAACGGCTTCTCAAACTGTCGCTAGAGCTTTCCGTTTCAAATTAGTACAACGGCGATTTGTTGCATTTCTATTAATCCTCCTTTATGAGCTCATTTCTCATTTTGAGTTCTTTGTATATATCTTGTCATGATTTCACATTTCAGAAGAAGTATTGGGCAATTGATGAAATCAGTCAATTTCGAATATTCTTGCATTTTTTGGTTAATCTCAGGCTCATCTGTGGCATAATTTCGTGCATTTAGATAGTGGGGCATATATGAGAAGTTGTTCGAGTTTGCTGGATCCAGTTATTCTTCAGTTCAGTTTCCTGCAGAGTTAACTTTTTTGCAATTCATGTTTCTCCTCGATTAAATGGTCGCCTTTGGTCTTCTTTGTGATTTTAGACAATTTTCGATATATTTGAAATTACATTTTGGTCTCCTCGAGGTAATTCTTTCGTATTTGGTAGAATTGTTAGTAACTGAGCCCTAAATCATTCAGTATTGTTGTCTGAGAATATCTTAACGATTCCTCTTCCCTTTTATGATTTCGTTTACAGATAAGTTACCTCCGACGCTCCTACAGTGCTGTTCTTTTTACCTATTTTACCTTAAACCCTCCAATTTTAGCCGAATTACTTAATTTCGTGTTCTCTTTCATTTATAGTGGTCTAGAAGGAGATACTCGCTAGGTGAACCCTGAAATTCATTTTCTTCCTCTAAAGTTATTCGAATAAGTGTATTAAGGACATTTTTACTCTAATTTGTTGATCAAGGTGTATTTTTCAATCGATTGTCTTCCCATGTAGACTTACTGCTGAAGGGTAGTTGCTGTGGCCCAGGATTCGTAAATATCTCGCATTGATTGTATATATACACAGAGTTTTCGTTGAATGGGAAGATGGGCGATGAGGGAGGTAATGGATACTCGCGTCACATGTAAACATAAAATGGGCAGTGTGTGTGTGTGTGTGCTTCTAGTGTTAGCCACCTAAGGGTTCTAAAAATATTCGCTCCACCCACAATCGCGCATCATGCATACACGTGTGTGCGTTTATATCGAAATGCGTGTGTGTGTGTGTGTTGCAGCGAAGCCATGAGGTCGCGTGTCCCCCCCCCCCAGCCTCCAAGTGCATTATTTTGCTCCTGTAGCCAAAGTTGTTAAGTCGGGTAAGCAAGTAGTAATGGATGTGGCTTGCATCGATCTAGTTTGTCTCCACATACTGGAGACTGCATAATGCCTTAACGTAATATGTAAGAAATGGCTATTCCTTATTAAAAAATTCAAGTCATTTGGAGTTTATGTATAAGAATGCATCCACAGTTTCGTGAACCATTCAGTCCTGCTTTACAGTACGCCTGTAGCCTTGGTGGGAATTGACCTCTCTTAGTGGTTTTTACATCATTATTAGTATATATATATATATATATATATACGTTTATGTAATGATCCTTCAGCATCTTTGCACTCGAAAGACCGGTTTTCTAACTTGTTTGCCTTGTTGGATACGTAAATATCTAGAATACAAATTTCTCACACAGAAGGCTCCGTAAATCTCTCATTTTAATTAGATATGTGTTGAAAACCTTGAAACCCTAGGGTAAATTTTCTATTTCCGAAGGTGCTGTGTTTCTGCACAAATCTTGATTGCTGCTTCGTGAAGTTTATGCCTATGACTTAGTCGTTTTCATGACTTTACTTACTTTTAGCTAGAAGTAAACCACTTCATAAAATGGTTCTTTCTTTACATCTTAATAGGACGGCAAGTCCATTACCTGGCATTTACTAGTTTACGTCCAAGATTCAGACTTCCACCCTGCCCCCCCCCCCCCTCCTCCTCCTCCTCTCCTCCACCACATTTGACCCGTGTTTCCTTGCATTTGGTGGTCGTAGCTAATATATTCTATGCACAAAGTTACTCTTACGTTGTCTAAAGTTAAACGGCGCACAGCTAATGTTGCCCAAATTGCTTACTTTTTGACTTCATTTTAAATTCGTCAAATGTGTCTATCTGTCCCAGGTTTTTTGTCCAAAGCGCATAAACTTTCCTGGGAATCGAAATTTTGAGGGCAATCCGTTAGAATGCTAATTGGTAGCTCTGTAAGTTACAAACATTCCTTTTGAGATTAATCATGGGTTAGTGAATGAAACTGCCGTCCACAGTGGAAGGGACTTAACCAAAATAAGTTTCTTAACTAGATTAACACTTTTATTTCTTAAATCTCCATTGTATATCTCTAGAGTCAATTCTTCGAGGCTTCTTGTATTCGAGTTTCTTCTTATTTTCTATAGAAGGTAATTGGTTTATTGCCGTGTGCGTACACACATCTGTCCTAATTCTAGGCGCCACAAAATACCATTTTTGTTGTTCACTCCTGTTGTATCAAATTCGAAGTTCTCTTGAGAAGGTTCTCTACTTACATCTTGGCAAGCGGATAGTGAACTATCTTATCTACTTCTGGGAAATTTAAGTCGATCGCTATAATAGAAACGCAACATTATTGGGAATTTCATCTCTTATTTTTATGGCATGTTATAATTACCTTTGCGTAGATTATTATTATATGCTGATATCTAACCTCGTTCTCATGACATTTTTCCTTTTAGTCAGACCTGTCATTGGCAGCTTGGTAAAGTATTACTCATTATACCAGGCTCTTGCGTAGAACAAAGATCTCCGCCCTAGATTATGCTATTCAATAGAATTATTTTTTATGGTACTCTCATCCCCATAACTAATTAGGTGGTCGAAACAACGCCTTTAATCTCAAGACAATGTCAGTAAAAGCGTTGTCCTACCAACTATAAATCACTGGAACTTAGAATGGGAAACCGTTTTGTTTATATACGCATACGCGGCTGTCCTAATTCTAGACGTTGGCAAATTATCTTTTCTTTCCCGAATTATTCACAGTTGGCTAGAACAGTCCTGGAGTCATCAATGTAGTCGAATGCAAATGTATACGTGAGTGTCCTAACGTATTCGCTCTAATACAAGTTGCCATATCCGATTAAACACGCACTTGGATGGCATTATTTTGAGTAGGAAGTTTTTAATGTGTGAGCCGACCGACTCACTTCGCGATCTTGGTGTTTCATGTGGAGCAATTATTTTCCCTTCTCTTTAATCACACTTTCAGGCGTGTGTGTGTCTAAGTACCGGCTGTCAAAACTGATGACACTGATGTAGTGAGTTGCAATATTTTAATCAAAGCTTAGAGCTCTTAGAAGCGAAGCATTTCATAAGGTTCGTTGGCAAAGAGCTGAGAGTAGTCCAGGTTCGTCGAGGTTAGGTGTTTCTTTTCCAATAGTCTTGAGTGTCTCCCTTGTGTGTAATTCGTATTCTAATGCCCCTCTCTTGACTAATATTAATTAGCGCAGTTAACTCTGCATTTCACTCAGCATGCATTAATGAGTAACCAACTCGTGACCTCCGAATTCACAGGACTGTGCTTAAACAGTTATGTTATTGACAGTTAGAACTACAATAGTAATAAGTCCATTTATGTTTAAGATTTTATCCCAGATACATGTAGTGCTTTCATATCTGAATACAAGGTAGGGTGGGGGGGAGAATTCTTTGAGGTCTTATAATTACTCTTTCTCCTATTGGACTCTTTTCCACATTTCTTTTTTAATATTTCATTCTGAAGGCTACATTCATTTCAATACGAATCCGGTAGATAATTATATGTCAATACGCATCCCCCAAATAAAAGGAAAATAGAGTGGCTGCATCTTTTGTATATCCGACAAGGAGCTTTCTAAACTAACACGATATCCCAGGTTTCTAATAGACGTTAATACTGCTATTTAAATGATAATGAAAAGGTAGTATGATTCTGTGTTCTAATCTATTGGTTGTTGAGGTGAGGAAGGTGAGATTTATACCCGCAACAAGTATATGCTTTGGCTGCTTATTATCAAAGTGTGTTATCTTAGAACTTCCTACTTTATCATCCAGAAACAGGTTGAGCTTTGCCGGTTGAGAGATTGTGCGTTCCTTTCTCTAGCGTTGCTTGTGCTAGTGTTGTGCACTTTTATCATATTGAGCTAAAAGTATAATTTTGCTGCTTGCTTTATTAGGTCCGCAGCTCTTTTTTTTAATTCTTTAAAACAGAAATTTTCGTTTCTATCATAAGACATCTTTATAAGATTTTTTCTTTCAATTAGAGTCCATTTATATTTTAAATACACCTCCTTCTATCCTGCCATTTCTAGAATAACAATTAAATTACCTATCTTTTCTTTTTTATTTTCTTTATTTCTTTCTTTCTTTATTTTCTTTTTCTTTTTTATTTTATTTGATCCAGCCTCCCACTCACTGTTTTTAATTAAAAAAACGATCGTCACTATCTTAGGTGATACGGCATTATAAATAAAGCTCAAATTAAATTAAATTATCTATATTTGCACACTGAGGTTTCAGCATTAATTCAGCAGATCTGTATTTAAACAGTAGACCTTGCTGAAGTGCTTGGAGTTTAAGGATTTTCTTTCTGTAAATTTCTACCTACCTATGGCTATTGTGATCAGCAACTGGGGAATTGAATTTCTCTTAGAATTCATCTTTTATTGTACTTCGTAAATTATCGGAAACATCCAGATGATTTAAAACATTTTACGTGAGTCACGGTATCAACTTTGAATTAATTATGCAATCACACCGACCAATGGAATGGATAAGCAGTTATGCTAACGTGTATCAACAAATTGAAACAGGACCTTCTCTGTGTATGCGATTGGAGTCAACTAGAAGTTGACCAATTACCATTATAACGCACCTACTCTATTGGTCTACAGGCATTTTGGTGCAATTGAACCGACTTTGTTCTTCGTACGCTAGGTTTTCTGGTTCTGTTTTTATTTTTTATCTCATCGCTACTGCATTACGCTTAAACCCACATATACACTAATTTGTCCAAGCAAAAATGTACTTAGCGTCGTAGTTGAAGTTACAAGTTTTCTACTACCCCCCTCCTGATGGGCCTTTCACCTGGTAACATCCGCGGTCTCTCATATATGCATTTTTAACTATCAGCAGTGGGGTAAACATTTAAATGGGCTTTCATTTATCCCTTTTTTGCACTGACTTCTTATCTACTTTTTTGAACCCAAAAGTTGACTGTAACCTCACTTTAAGACGCTGCCTATCTTCTAATCTTGCTGTTTTTTTAAATTCTGTGCAACACCCACTGAAACAAGAGAGTGAGTATGTGTGGTTCTCTATCATAATATTGAATGTGGGGAAATTGTTTTCACCTCGTCTATCATTTCTACCTTTACGTGAACCTACCTCAATATTACCACCTTATTGACTTCTAATATTTCAGAGTGATATTATGAGTTTTGAAAGTTTAAAGCGAACTCTTTCACTTTAATGGTTAATATATATATATATATAGTTTGTAATTATTTGATATTTATTAGAGATTGAACTGATTGTGGCACCAAGTGTACTTTTTGAATATTATAGAAATTAGTACAGTATCTAGACAATAGAGTATAATTGCAGTGACTAATTACACAAAGAACGCATTGAACAATACGATAAGTGGTAGTCAATGGAAATGAATGGAAACTAATGAAATATTCAGAAATTTTTTGTTTAATTGAACTTAGCATACTTTATATCAAATGACAGGCTTTATGATATTTATCATTAGCCCTTAGTTGACATCAAAGTAAAAAAAAGTCGAGAGGAGGGGGGAACAGAGGAGTGTTTCAAAGATGTAAGAGACAGACACAAAGGTAGAACAAAGGTGAGGTGAGTACTGTGAAATGAAATGACATACAGTGGGGTGATGGTAGTTTCAAGTGAGAAGTCAACTGCCAGTTAATAGACTTTTTTGCCGTATGAATATACGTTGCCCAGGGTGCACCACGTGGAGGTAAGTCTATCGCACACCCCGAACTTAGCATACAGAGGCAAGCATTTTTATACCAATACCGAGGTGATTGGGTCATATTAGCCATTCATGGAGGAACCTAAAAAATAAGTAACAACATATTAATCATCATCTTAATTCTATTATTGATTTAATTCAATTTCTACTTTTTTTTCTTACATATGACTCCTCTCTCTCAATGTGTTTATCGCATTTGTTCTCCGCTATTTTTTTGATATTTTTCCCTCCTATTCAGTTTCTAATTAGTATTGGTAGGGCTTTCTCTTTGTTATCTCAAAATTTGCATATTGCCTCCTTTCTTTCTTGTGGCAATGAATTCCGTAAATTCGGAAAGGGCTATCACTTTCTCCGTCCTAAAGTCTATCTTTTGTTTTATGGGAAGATAAGTGATACAGAGGTGTGAAAACGCGCTTTTTCCTGTGTTCCATCGAAAAGTGGATATAAGGCGCAGAAAAATCTCTTAAATTGCAAGGTTTCCTTCATCCAAACCCTTGTACCGCATTGTAACAGTCTGTAAAATTGAAAATTATATTGTAAAATGTTGTATCAGAAATACCAGTTGTATTGGTAAAGGGCGAGAAATTTGGAGTTTCCATCATTTTTTCAAGAGGCAGGCGTTTTGATAGTCATCATTAGCCCTTTAGCTGAC
>UZAE01000420.1:0-23811 GCA_900617975.1 Rodentolepis nana | reverse complement strand
ATTTTAATCTTAACAGTTTTATAAGCATTTCCTTCCTTAAAGACTGGATTCAATTGTTACTAACCTATGTTTCTAAATTGAGCCTTTATGTTCTTAAAGATTGCTCATTCAATTCCGCATACTATTTCATTACAATATTAATGTGAATTTTGTTCTTTTATGAAATCTCGCATTCTTTTATGAATCCACAATACGACGCCATATTTTACTGCTGATCTAACTTGTTTTATCATAAATCGTCAGTGTTGGGTTGACAGCAAAACATGGTTTTAGCTAAGTTTGCTTGTTTGTCTATTCTCGAATCCATTTATTCAAGCGTTTTCCATCACTTATCTTGGGTGCATTGGTGTTCTAATGATACATCAGAACAGAGGTGAACAGAGGAGTGTTTCAAAGATGTAAGAGACAAACACAAAGGTAGAAAAAGGTGAGGTGAGTACTGTGGATATAGTCGAATATGGCATAGAGTGAGGTGATGGTAGTTTGAAGTGAGAAGTCAACTGCCAGTTAATAGACTTTTTTTGCCGTATAAGTTTACGTTGCCCAGGGTGCACCACGTGGAGGTAAGTCTATCGCACACCCCATAATCAAAATATAAATACTTGTTTACTAGGCCCTTATTTATTATGGATAATATGGTTTGGATGGAAATGTAATCTGTTATTTGCTCCATGGTGTAAAAGATAAAAGTTAAAAAGTTCACCTCTTATCAGTATTTTTCTTGCAGACCCTAGCCCAAGCGTTGACAGCTCTTCTAGTGTTGGAAGATCAGACCATGCAAACTGCCCTGGAAGAATTTCTTTCTGGTCGATCCGTACGTACCTTATTGTTTTATATATTTTTCATTATTATTTCCGCCACATTTTGCGTTATAATTCATCTACATAATAATATGTTTAATTAAAATGACGTTTCTTTTTCTCCTATTTCTACAATTACGATCAAGAGGTCCAAATTTGAGATGATGTAAGAGCTTCAACAGATTTTATGAATTCCAAATCATGTCTTTGAATTCACACATTGATGTGAGGAAAATATTCTTCGGAGTCTCCTTTTAGCAACTTATTCGAAGTGCTGCTTACTTTCTCTTTCCCTATAAGATCCTTCGGAGTTCGATCTTGTGTTGTGTCTTTTAATCAAAATTAATCCAGTTTTTATCTCGTTACCGAAGCGTTGAATGTTCTTAACTTCTCTTGATTATGCGGATTAACTTTTCCATATGGACGAAATGTTCATGGATTTTCTCATAAATCGTAAGATTCTTATTAAAGCGTTTTTATTAAAATTCTCCCAATTCCTATTGACTGATTTGTCTATTTAATACAATCGAATATTTTTGGGTACAAATAAAGTCTCTAGGCGTGTTTTTTACCCATGTTATGCGATGTTGATATGAACTCAACTAAATCGTTGTAAACTGTGAGCACTTTCACTTTCATGGCAGTTATCGAAATTGTGAGTTCTTTTTGTCAGTTCGAGCTTCTCAGGTAACTTTGAAAAACTTCGAAATTGACGGATAATTTAAACACTAGTTTTCTCAAGCAAGAGCTTTCTCACCCATTGAATAGAATTCTTGAGGTTCCGTTCTTGGATCAGCTAATTCTTCTAATCGTTGTTGTTTCCCGGAGATGAAACATTATTTGCTGTTAACCTAATCGGTGAGCACATATGCAACAGTAAAGAAATTGTTTGGGACAAGCATTAACAAATGAGTTAGTTGTTTCAAATATGTTCAGTGTTGATCTCTCCCATCCTGAGGAATTGATCGACCCATTTGTAGTACCCTTCGCATTAACTTACAAGGGTTGATAAAGTTTATCTGTAATAAGTTAGCTGCGAGATGTTCTATTGAAGTTGAAGCTAAATTTGGTTCTGAATTATGTCTTTAAATATATGCGTTTCAGGCTTTCACTAAAATGGCTCTTTTTTGTTTAGACGGCTCTGAGTTGCATCTTGGGGGCGGATGAGGAAACATCCAGTGGTCAGTCATTAAGCAATTCTAAAATTACCATTGAAGAACGTCTTTCCTTGGTAGTGAATCTTCTCATCCAAGTCGACCGAGTTTTGACCACACTCTTCCTGCCCAATGGTCAAATCTCCTCTCTCCTCCAAAAAATGGTCAAGTGGTGTCCAAAAGGTATGAATAGTGTTTGATTTTCAGGCATTTTAGAGTAATATGCATGATGTTAATTTATTTGTGGATTAGTTTTGTGTTGCACTTAGATGCGTTGGCTTATGTACTAATTTACATTAAGACGGTTTGTCCATAGTTTCTTAAGCATTCCTCGATTTATTTTCGACTAGACTCGTTACTCCATCGATATCAGTAGTTCCTTGCTTTCTTGGCTCTTTATTTCAAAAGTTCTACATTAAACGTAATTTGCACTTAGAATATGTTCTAAAATGGCTTGGAACAATAGGCCACCATAGTTTGTAGGAAACATACTGAGTTTCCATCTTTCCATATTGACCAGTTTTACTCGATTATGTTTTTCCAAACATTTAAATTAACAATTTATCATTAATTATTCATAAGCTTTGTCCACTTTTTTTTAAAATGGGCTAAATAGTAAGGTCGTTGCCTTGCGTGCTTTTAGTGTAAATCTAATTATTACAGTAATTTTGTGTTTGTGTTAATTTCTGGAAGTTATAGCTCTTTTTGAGTTCAATTAAGTGCTTTCTAATATCGTTCTGGTTCCGGTGGGCAGTTGTGACATGAAGTTCCACCATGCAGTCAGTGATAGTGCAAAAGTAATGGATCTCACACCCATGCCCACACCCACCCACCCACACGCACCCAATGGAGTCTTCCATGTTTAAAGTCTTTCCAGCGGCACTTGTTTCCCAGCCTAAGTGTCTCAGCAACAGTCGTTCCCGAACTCCTGATTATCAGACAAATGAAATATGCCGCCTAAGGGGACACGAAGAAGGCTGTTGTACTCGTATCGCCCCTCCCCCAGAACTCATTGGAGCTTCACCATGATCAAGTCTTCAAAATTTCTTGGTTCGTGTGACTGGAATTTGCCTAACCGATGCTCATTTTCCGCCTCAAGCTCTGGATCATTGTGGGATATAATTGCAAGTAACCCCAGAAACTCAGTCTTGATAAGTCAATTTTTTCCACAATTTAAACAACGCCATATGTGGATGTGCGAAATTCAGGCGCGACTGTACTTCCTTAACATCATAATCTCATGCGTTCTTAAAGAAAAATTTAGTGTTACACTGATCTTTTTCTTACTGGATCCACCCAAGACAGCTCTTATCTTTGTGGTCTCATATTTCTTGTGACCTGAGTTTGTGCACATTACGTCTGTTACAACTGGTACCACCGCTAATGGCCTTCACCTGATATTCTCCCATCAGGGCATACCAACGTTTTTTTTGTGTTCCTGCTCAATGTGCAAACAATTGAATCTACTTTCCTCTTTTACTTTTTCTAAATACCTAGCAAGAAAGCCGAGGTTTAAATTATGGAAGTGGTGCATTGTCTATTTTGTCTAACTTGCAAATTCCTAATGCTCAAATTTCATGATTTGACCCCCAAATTCATTAGTGGGGTTATATCCATAACGTTTTGACCCTAATATTTAATTAGCTCTATTTCGTAGTTTGTGACCTCACGCCGATTTATCTAGACCCTACTATGGCCAATGGCCAAAGTTTGAAACGGTCCTTTGGTAAAGATACACTAAAAGATCAATTTTTAAATATTTCTAGAAGCCACTTGGTTTAGTGGAGAGAATCTTTTTGAGCATTTGCCTGACAATGTGGCGAAATACCATATAACCATGGCACCGGCACATACACGTCAATCCAAATCTCCATCATTCTCCCATAGTCAATTGCAACCATCAGAAGAGATCTTTGGAACTTCACCGAGCGGTATTCGAGCTGTTGCCTTGGAAAATGACGTGCTGTTGGAACATTTCATGAATTGGTGGCAGTCGTAAGTTAAACGTATCTTTGTGGCACAATAGTACCCCCCCATTGTCTGTGATATCTGAGGTCTTGATCCAACCTCGAATTTCTCTCAAGGGGATTCCTTAATACTGATGTGCATGGGAAAAATTCCTAAGGGAGTTTGAAGAGAAAGTCTCAGTTTATAATCTCAACTTCATTCATCGGTTGCGACAGTGAACGTGCAATGCTTTGACTTTACAAAAAACACATTGGTCAATACTAGTAAACACAAGAATGGTGGATCCAAATCAGAGTCATTTAGATTTTGCCTTTCTGTTCCCGAATTGAAGTTGCAGTATATTTTCTTCCGTTTGGTTTGGGAATGGATAGGTTTACATCATTTTCCGTTTGTTATTATTTCAGCACACAATCTTTTTGCCAAAATCATCTTTCCTCTGTTCTTTCATCGCATCTCCTTGATCTTGGAGACCTTGTGGAAACAAGACGTGCTCTTCTAAATAAGCTATCTGCTTGCAATTCCTTCGGGAATATAATTGGACATCCTGTTGATCTCTGGACTGACCTCTTCCGGTCTCCGTTCCTTAAACATCTTGAGGTAGTCATTTTGTAGCCTCTCTTAAAATTGGCCAAAGTGTTAATTGAATATCTGTCTATTTTCAAAACAGGTCCTCCTGAAATCTACTCTTAATAATGTGTTTACAGAATTCGAGACATCACTGCTCTCACTAGCTAAGTCTATCGATGAGTCGGGGTCAAAAAATTCGCAAACAGTCGTGAGTCTGCAACTTTATTACAAATATTTATGACCTCCATTTAGAGTGGTAATTGGCCGCTTCGTGTAGTGCCCGCAGTCCAGTCATGTTTTAAGTTCATTTTTAGAACATATAAGTACTATTTTTGTCATTTTAATGGCTAGATGTATAAACACGATCTTGAAAATTTTGATTTAGTCGGTAGACGACGATGAACGGGATCTCGTGTCGTTTGTCTGGTCACAGAGCCAGCTTTCTTCTAATCAGACTGCTTTATCTCGAAGTCAGGTTGGATCAAGTGGCCAAATTTCCGATATCCCACTTGATCAGTTGTTAGATGTGTCACCAAAAGATTTGGGATTTGTCTATTTTGCTTGCCTGATTGGTCGACGCGATCTTCTTCTTCCTTCTAATTACTCGCCAATGCCAAATGATTCTCGCACTGCGATCAATAACGATGTAAGCTATCTTAAAATTTATTTACTTGATTATTGATTATTGTGGTATTAAATGAATATTTTCTTCTTAAAACTCAGAAAAAATATGAGTTGAGCCAACACCAACTACCTGGCCCACTGAGATGGCGTCTTGATCGTTTACTTGAGAGTGCTGCATTCACCTATTCGGCATTCGATTCTCGAAGTGGTACTCAACATAATGTCGAGGGAGATAGAGAAACCACAGTCTCCTCAAATCGACAAGAACTCAACAGGAAGAGAAAACTTGTCACCCCTAGATTGAAGGAGTAAGTAATGCTGTTATCAAAAATCATGGGAGATACTTGCAGGAGAGGGGGGGTGGGATAAAATCTTACCATGATACTTGCTGTTGTCAAAAGAAACATTTTTAAATCTCTCCTAAAACGCAACTAGCACAGATGAATGCATAGTTTTTAAATTCTGGTGTCTCATAGTGAGACCAATAGCTTTACATATGGGATTTCTTTCATTGGTTCTTTCAAGTCTGATAGCTGTTAGTAGTTAGGTACTGTCCAATTGAAAATAGTAGAGAGCTTCGTTGCTCAAGAAGAAATTGTCTTTGAAATGCTGATTTTTATTCTAAATTTGTTCGAAGCTAGTTAAGTTAACAACAATAAATTCAACTAGCATCTGTTGACTTACTCCAGAATATGCAGTAATTGCAACAATCGAGTCTGTGAAATTGTCGCAACTGCGGCCTCAGAAGACGTTGCAACCTGGAAAGTTCTGCTTTCCTCTATCGAGGATCTTATCACTCGTTTCACCAATTTGGCACAACGAGTCTACGATGGAGAAAAGTTCAACACTTCAGCGCATGGAATCTTCTGTGTGGCTCGAGCTTGTTTCTGCCTCCTTGATGTCTATCCTGCTCTAGGGGCAACTGTCGTCACAGCAACTGCGAGAATACTGGCTGAAGAAGAGACGAGCTCTCCGTAAGAATACTAATTAATTTCATTTGTCTTGTCATTAATTGATCTTTTTGCTTTTATGCATAAATCAATTACCCATGTTGTTTTCTGGGTGACTACTTTACTTCAGTGCGTTCTAATAAGATGGTCAATGAGTTTCTTGATGGTAGTTTTCAGATGTCCTCTTTCAGTTGTGGTTAAAGTACTTTATTGGGAATCTTTATATCACCAGGTTGTCTCTTATAAAACTACAACAACTTAGACTTCAGGAACCCACTGTTGCTTTAAGAAACATACTTGTATGAAATTATATCTGCTAGGCTAGTCAAGGGCTGTAGCAATATTTGCTTAAGTAATGGATGTTCAGATAGGAGTTCAGAAATTCAAAAATCAATTTCCAAATGTGTGAGGGATGTTTCCTGCGGTTTCGTTGAATGGTTCCATAAATAATAATTTATATCAAATGGCAGACTTTGTGTTAGTTATCACTAGCCCGTTAGTTGATTCTGGGCTTCACAGAGTTGAGGAACATCAAAGCCACAGAAAGTCGAGAGGTGGAACAGAAGAGTGGTTCACAGTTACAAAAGAGACAGCTAGATACAAAGGTATTTAAATAAGTAAGGTGTGTACTGTGGAAGTGGACAAATATGATATACAACCCGGGTTATGGTGGCTGGAAGTCAACTGCCGGTTTATAAATTTTTGCCGTGTGGGTATACGTTGCTCAGGGTGTACCACGTGGAGGTAGGTCTGTCACGCTCCCAGTGCCATAAATATTTGAACTGACTTTCTATCAAATGCATTATTTTTAACTAGGTGCAATCAGCAACTGATTCTGATAAAGGAATGGGGTTATGGTCCATGTTTGTGACTATCCGTATTCCTTTATAGGCCAACGTCAATCAGGACGGGTAGTCAGCGGTTGTTTATAAGGAACTACCTAGGCTATGCCATTCATTAGGTTCACTTCATTGACTCATTTATATTTAACAGATTCGCACCATGGATGGATGTGGCTAAATTGCGTCAAGCTTGGATAAACAGTAGCCGACAGCTTCGTTCAATTGCTGCACGTTTGAGTCTTGCTGCTGTTCTTCGTGCTACAGTGGAATCTCCCGTGCTTAATGAGTTGTTTAATACACTCTCTTCTATTTTTCAAAATTCGAACAATGTTGTCGGTAGTGGTGACGCGAAGTTAGTCAGTATAACTTCGGTACGTACATCTTATTGAAGACTTACATGATTCGACCATTTCAAATATTACAATTAGGGTCAAAATGTACATCTACCAAGTCAAAGGTGGCAAAATTGATACCCATTCGTGTACATTTAGCGCCATAGACGTTCAACCGAGAGGTTTATTTCTAATTAATGGAAGGCTTAGCAGAGTGAGGGATTTTCCACAGAGTTAAGTGTCGAACCAATAGCAATTGGGAATTAGATGCATTGGGTGGTAATTTGAATATGAAATAGACCGAATTTATCAAGTTTAATAGAATCGAACACTGGAGAATAGAGTATGTATTAAACTAAACAAGTTGCAAATATGCAGTAAAAGTTAGGAACATAAGTCAGTTACAAGCTAGAACTTTATACATTCACAGGTTAGTTATCAATATGTATACTCATGTTTCTACTTGACTAATTGCCATCCTTACTTTTAGCAATGGACTGAAATCAAGCTAAATCCTACAACAGAATCCGATTTGCCTTTGGCTGGTGTTAGTTTGAAAGTTCCTTCCCATCCATCCTTCCCACTTCAAGAGGCCCTTTTGAGCCTCGCTCGAAATCTGACGAACCTGAGTGTCCACGTTCTCCCGCGGTTAGTATATATTTAAGATGCTCTTGGAATCCAGACCTCAGGGTTCTAGTTTATTTTTATAATATATTGCTCTATCTTTCAGTGGAACTCTAGGCGAAGAATTTGGTTTACGGCTTGCAAACAGTTTTCTCACTGTTTACAATCGATTAGTTCAAGCTGAAACCCTCTCCCAATCGCAGGCTTTTCAACTCCTTTTTGATGTTCGTTTCATCTTTCGATTACTAGTTTCCCCATTTGTCAGTGCTGAAAAACTTCCGAATTCTACAACAACGGATTTCATTACTGTGGCGAGTGTGTCGGTGATGGGCCAAGACCTATTGAAACGCCTTGAAAGTGCTATAGATCCATTTGATCTGGAAATGGCTTCGGAACGTTTGAATGTTAGTATTGGACAAGCTGTTAGATCAACTGCCTCGCTATACGCCTCTCTTTTGCCTATACATTCGTCAACAATCAGCCCTGATGAGTATTCAGGAAAGGTGGATGATTTGTCTAACCTCACTTTTCTTCCTCTAACTCCATCGTCAAAAGTTTTAGATGGCAAAGAAAAGACTGCCGATATTGGGGTGGAAAAGACGAAATCCGCTGTCTTTGGACTTCTCCCCTTCTCACTCTCTCAGGTTCGACCCCCACCCCATGTTATCCCAGTGGTTAAAGCGAGATCACAACCACCTGTTCAAGAGGTGTGTTTCTCCTTAAAGGGCTTTAAATTTGCAATTTTCGAAACTTTTATTATATTCTTGTGTTCTTTTACCAATTTAGAAACCGAAGGATCTGACAACTTCACGCAATTCTGTCACTGATTTTTCATGGTTTAGTGGACTTTCCTTCACTTGAGATCTTGCCTTCTATGCACTATCTTCCCTTACTTCCATGTTTTCTTACTTTTTTCTATTTAAATAAAACTGTGATATGAATAGGGGATATGTTGGTTTTAACACCGATTGGTGTTTTGTGAATTCAGTACTGCTCGATTTAATTTAATTTGACTATTCTGGAAAATCCATATCCTGGCTTATTTACGTGCATTTGTATTTATTCATCTATGGTACTTCTCTATATAAATTTTGTTAAGTTCATTCAAACTAAATGAACAATTATGTTGCTGCTTTGTTGCAAAGCTATTTTAGTTCGAAACCAACTTGCTCCTATTATTTAATTAAATTAATTGAATTCAATGGTCAATAGTGAAATAACTAGTTGTGAACTTATCTCTTAAAATCAATAAGGGTAATAGATCACTTTATTGCGTCGACAACGATGTGGTAATCCATCAATGCAAATCTTGTGTCAATGATGTTTGGACGCATTGATTAATGCCTATCATTACAAGCGGGACGGTAAAACCCGGACTTCTCACGAGTGTGCCTCCCTAATCGAGAAGTTTATTGCTTAGAACGAAGTGAAAATGAACACTATGATACTTCTAAGGTTATATTTTTTGATTTAGCAGTCAAAGAGGCCGAATGGGTGTTGATTTCCGAAGTTGGTGCCATATTCGTCGACTTCTTTCAAGATTCGTCTGAAAGAATCAAACAGCTTGCATAACTTATGAAGCTATTTTTAAACGGATCCTCTTTTAGTGGTTCTTATCATACTTTAGCAAGAGAAAATTTTCGATTTTGTAATTTCTCGCTCCTTTTAAGTAATCTCATTTCCTGAACTGTGTTAACATAATCCATCACAGTAGGAACTTTGTACTCTTTCGCCAATTTCTTTAATTGTTCGATCAGAACTTCAATTTTAAGCTTTTCCTAATAACTCAAAATCAATGAAGGCATGTAATAAGTGGTGTAAGTTCGAGACTACCTTTTCAACTTGTTCGATTTCTAGGTTAGTTTTGGAAATCTGTTCTTCGCGGCTTTTTATTTCCACTAAAGTCTTTGATGATTCTTGACTAATTTGAGCTAATTTTCTCTAGAAAAGGGGACTAGCTTAACGATTTAACGTCTCTACTTTTACGGAGTTCAATGCTTGAGTTATTCTTCCAGCAGTTAACTTTAGGCGCACTAGTTCTTGATTTTTAGTGTCAATAATTTCCAGGAATTGAGCATTTTCAATTTTGAGTTGTTCAAAATCGACTTCATGCAGGACTTCACCAATCTCTTCCGTTTGTTTTAGTTCGGTAAGCAACTTCTTACGCCGAGAACGCAATGTCGAATTGTTTAAACGAAGTCTTTCAACTAGGGTATCCTGTGAAAGAGGTCCATTATTAAAATTTTAAAATTGAAACTTGGGCTTTTAGAACTTCCTCTAAGAAGCGAGATAACTTTTCAGCAGTAATGTCATTTTGAGCTCTGACGGTTTGTTTTTCTATTAATTTTATGTAATCGCGTTCAATTTTTTGACTATGTTTTAGTTGCATTTCAGCCTCATCACAAAGTACCTATTTGCATCATGTATATTGATTAATGAAGCAGATCTTACTTGATAATCATCTAACACTGACTCGGCGTTTTTCTCCATTGACTCAATTTCCAGTAACAAACTTTCAATTTCTGACTTCGCTATTTGGCATTTTTTTTCGGGACTCAAACGAATCGATCTGTCCATTGCAGCAAATCTCGCACGAGACCGACTACGACCAATGACAGGAACAGCTTAAAAGACAATAAAGTCTAACATTTCCTTACGATTTTCTTGTATTTCCATTACGATGTTTAATCGCTTTACATAGTGGTCAAAAACAAAATTTTCGAACTCTAATTCATTTACAGTCTTACTGATATTTTGCAAATAAATCTATTTTAATTTACGATGTCTCTTCTACTAGCGATCGCAGTTGACTTTCACTATAATCTTCGAACATGAACTCGAATTTACTCCGGTCATCAGCCATTTTAAAAAATTGGGCAATTTCATGTAACCACCAAATGCCCTAAAATAACAACATATATTTAATCTGCGAGTCAGTTACCATTACAATTTGTCTAAATTTAGTACAAAATTGTTAATTTTTAAAGGAAATATTTAAAGTTAAACTAGAATTAAAATTAAATAATATGTCATATATTTTTAAATATTTATTAATAAGTTAATTAAAAATATTTTCTTTGTTTTACATCATTTTTAAATAATAAAATTATATAATTGTTTTAATTTATTAATTTTGTGTCCTTCCAGTGCGCTCTCTGCTTTGCTCAGAACTTAGTCTGCTGTAGCGTGGGTATGTCTTGCGTTGTGTATGAGGACGGAGCTGTTGGATTTAGACAGAAAATAGTTTTGTCTGTATTAACGTACAAACCAATTCGCATTAAAAACATTCGGAGTAAAAGCAAAAATCCAGGAGTTACTTCTGAGGAAGTGGATTTATTGAAACTCATCAATGAAATAAGCAACGGTGCAATAGTTCGAATTAATGATACCGGTTGCAATGTTTACTTTTCGCCTGGTACACTTATTGGAGGAGAAGTGGTATTCAAATGCTCTGCCAAGCGTGGCTTGGGATATTATCTCGAGCCTCTATTTCTCCTTTGCTCCTTCACTAAGTCTCCTCTTCATTTAACTCTGAACGGTGTCACTAATAATAGTATTGATCCATCTGTTGATGTGATAGCGCAAAGTTGGATTCCGTTCTTGAAGAATCTTCTACCTGAAGCTTCCAAGGGCGCCCTTTCATTGAATATTGTCAAGCGAGGCGTTCCTCCAAAGGGGGGTGGGCAGGTTGTCTTCACATCAAAACCTGCTCTCTTTCTTTCTCCTCTTCAGTTAATAAAGGTAGACAAGGTGTACAGGTATGTTTATGCAGATTCTGTAGTCAATCTTCTCTCTTAGAATTCGTGGCGTTGCTTGGACTTGCAGAGTTAGCCCTGCTTTTGCTTCTCAGGTTATGATTGGCGCTAAAGAACTTCTTAATACATTTCTCAGTGATGTTTATATAACTCTTGATCAACGAAAGGTATTCATTTCTGTTTGTGTTTTCAATGTTTTTATTCTTTGTTCTACTGATTTTATGTAAGTAGAGTTGTTTTTTTTCTAGCGTGAATTTGCTGGTGGCAGTTCAGGTTTCGGTATTGTTCTCTGGGCGATGACAAAGGAGAAACTGGTTTACACTGCAGAAGCCTGTAATGCTACGGAGGGTGGGAAAAAGGCTTCTCCGAATCCTGTTATTCCATCAGAACTTGGCCTTGAAGCTGCTTCTCGTTTGCTTAACCAGGTTCGTGTCAATTTTCAGCTTCTTATTATATTTTACGGATTTTTTAAAATAAGGCCTTGATTTTCTTAAGCTTTTCAGAACGCATCATCAAGCACTTCTTTTTATGGTTTCGAGAATTATATGATTATTAGGTACTGCTGGTTTTTCAATAAGCAGCGAAATGTTTAGCTTGTTCATTTATTCTTATCACTTAATTCGACATTCGAATATTACTTATGCTAATTCGAAACCATAATACGGCTAAGTGTCTTTACCTGTAACTGGATTTTGCTTTATTTTAAAATATTTCGGCTTAATATATTAACTGAATGGCCGAGTTTTTTAGTCAGAACGTGTTGTCTTTCAACCTCGGATCTTTTGCTAAAGCACTTTCAGGGCATTAGTCAATCCGTTTTCCCAGTACTAGATGGCCATATATTTTCGTCTATTTGATTTCTCACGTGTCGATTATAAAAGGTGTGCATTGTAATTAACTCGGGGTGTTTTCTTCTCTGGCTTTTAAGCCCACAAATTTTCGACTTATGTTCTTTCCGTGATATGCACTTTCTGTGCCTCATGTTCTTTACGGGAAGATAACTTTTGCAGGATTTATTTTGGATCAAGCTTTCTTAATGCTAACTCTGATTTTATCAGTTTTTAATGCTGCACAGAGGCTTTGAACAGCTTAATCCCATCCATCAGCCCCTTCATGTTTATAAATGAAAGACTAATTGAGCCCGTGTTTCTTTTTGATAACTAAATGTGCGGTTGTCATTGTTTTAACAGTTTATTTGTAATAATCGAACAGAAATAAGCACATTTCTTGTTTTTTTATTGTTCTTTATTCTAGGTAATGTATGCATTTTCTTAGTAAAAAAGCTTTTTAATTTGGTAAACTGTCTATTTTTTTGTTGGTATTTCAATAGGTCAAGAATTTAACACATTTTGTATTTATCTAGTTCATTTGTTTTGAAAGATCATCAGTTGATACATGTTTTGGCATTTTGATGATGTAGAGGGCAATCGCGATATTTTACCAGGAATTTGTTTAACATAATTTGGCCTCTTTTGGGGTCTTCCTTTTTTTAACCGATTTGAAGTCCACTTGGCGTCAAGATTTACGATCGCGAATATCTTACCAATTTGAAGTACTTTAAGCCTAAATTAGATGACATTCTCTGTTTGTGATGGTGGCGCAGTGGTTACCTTGCTCATCTGCTGGAATTAGGGGTCTCGATCTCGATGCGTTAACTAACTAATTAACTAACCCCATCGCAGTGAAAGGAGTAACAGAATCTGAATTTCTAGCTGTGGAAACTCTACGGGGCTTCTCTTCTACCCAACTAAAAGCACAACTTAAATTAAAAACAGGCTTTGTTAATTTAATTCAATGGCAACTGCATTTACGTTCAACCGTTGCTTTCGATTGATGTTATTGCTCTAGATGTTTATATTTTTCTCTACTCAATAATTCCCCAAATACTCTCTATTGTCTTAAATTCCATCCAAATGTTACTAGTTTCATGTTTGAAAATGCTCTTAACGCAACTTAAAGAGCGATTATGAGATGTTTAATCTGTTGTAACCTCACGAATTTCTCAAATTCCTTCGCCAAAAATGTTTTATTTTTCACTTCCAGAGCTAAATATTATTAACCTAAAAGTTATTAATGGCACCATTAATGCCTAATCACATGGTATTATCGTGCAGTAGGCGTACACCTGTAATGAAAAATATCTTGAAATACTGGTATATGCTACATTAAAAGTGATATTAAGTGGAGAAATTTCAGAGTTAGTAGTAAACAGGTGTTAAATTTCTGCTCTATTGCAATTGGGGGAAACAAATTCGTCACGAAAGTTATCCGAGAAATCTGTGAGAATCGTCAGCGTTTGCAGATTTTTTGTACTTTTCCAGGGCTACATTATTGTTTTTGATCTTGGGTTTCGCAAGAGAGTTGCTGACGGTTTATCTACACCAATCCGAAAGTGTATCTCTTTATCCATCACCATCTTTGCACTCGAACAGCTGTTTCAAACGTCTTTGAACATTCAGAGGTTTGGAGTTCTTATTAGGAAACTACTTTAGAATTGTCACTTTACATGTGTTAGCATACTGTGGAGTTGAATGAAAGGATAATTCGATTCTTCTCTGAGACATTGAAGATACTGAAAACAGGTATGAGAGTATTAAAACAAGCCCTCACAAATTTTAGTGGGTCACTTGACGGTAACTAATATTTCTTTTACTGCGTAGATTTATCTTGGCGGTTGCGTGGACGAGTCCCTACAGTCAGTGGCTTTGAGCCTGATGGCGTTTGAGGGTGGTCGAAATGCGAGCCAACTTCTAATCTCCGAACCCACTCCCCACACTGTGCAAACCCTTCGTCTTCTTCAAAAAACTCTCGGCGTAAGTTTTCTTGTTTCCTTATAGGCTTACCCCTTTATTTAGGTGCATTTCTTTACTTTTTGTTCAAAGAAAGCACACTTACTTCATCTATGGAATATTTAATTTTGAAAAAATCTACTCTAACTATCCTTTGGCTGTAAGTGCACTTTTATGTTCCGGGTCGATACTGATATAGTCAAGTCCAGAATATAGAAGAGATTATGCTCTTACATTAATTGAAGAAGTCTAATTATTTAGTAATTTGTTCTCTCTTTCTGGCATATCATTTCTGCTTATTGTTTACTCACAGGCTAAATAGTCGCAAATATGCCTACAGATGCATGCACAAATGGCATCGGTAATAAATGAAATAGTGATGGACCACATTGTTTTGATAGATCTTATTATGCATAACCTAATGCAAAGCCCAAAATATTTACCATTTGCAGCGGGAGGAAGTAGCAGAGATTGGCTAGCGAATAGGGTCCATAGAGGGATTTGGGATAGAGGAATAACAACAGTAAACCAATTATTTGCTTAATTTATGTCAATGGTTAATTTTCCCAATTCCAATTATAAATGATTTCTCTTAATTTCTGGCCCAATTCTTGACCACAATGTCAAGTGCTGTTTGCTCGGTTGATTACCTGCCGACAATGGCACATCTATTCATTTTACCTCCCAGCAAGTGGAAAATCAATGTGTCCCTCAATAAAATCAACCTGTTTGCAGGACCTTAACATATCAAAGATAACTGCGTGTTTTTGGTCCATCCATATTATAAATTCGTATTCAAGCACCACGAGCAGGGTATTTATTTGGAAGGTTAAAGGTTTAGAAGCCGCATTCCACTTTCAATGTTTTACTCATTTTGGTAGTGAATTAATCTGGTTACTGGTGGTGGTTTTTAACTCGTTTCTGCATCTATCGAAGGAAATCTAAGTCCATGCTAGTGTCAATCACTGCGTTACTATTATCCACCACAATCATCCCACAACTCATTTTTTAATGAAGTGACCAAATTAGATCATTGCCCTATTGGGATTATCATACTAGCATGTCAAAATCACATCGAATTGTGTACTTCAAAATAATCACCTTGTCCGTCCTTTTGTTTCGAATTTACTTTGAACTCACAATTTCGTTAATTGAATAACTTTTGTAATCGTATTTTTATTACTCTCAACTTTATCTATCTCAGGGTTTTTTGCTAAGTTTCATGACTTTTTACCAAGAATCTGTTCTTACATTTGTAATAAAAGTGAATCTACTACTATTAAGGTTACTTTCGACATCTCTTACGCCGATCGGGTTAAATCGAATGGATCTGCACCCCAAACAGAAGGCGATGCAACGGTAGAAGAAGCAACGAGCAATGAGATGCAGACACTGGTGAATTCTAACACTGACTTGGATGAAGGCGGCGATGTGGAAAAACCAGTTCCCCTCATAGCAACTTGTTTCGGCTCAGGGATAAAGAATATCAATATGGCCATTCGATAACCACCTAGTCGATTGTACCTATAGATCCCTCCCTTCTGTAATTTGAATACTATTGACCTTTGTGTAAATAAACTTTATTGGCATTTTCATTATGAAATTTTAATTCCATTGTGTTTAATCAGATCTGACATGGTCAGTCGGGGGTATTTGTATGAAATTACCTTCCTGCCCATTGTTCCACTTATCTCCCTGTGTAGTTTGAACAAGATTGTGTATAGCTTGTGTGAAGACCGTATCAAGGCTCATATATGGGCTTCTCTTATTCGATGAAGCCGTTTCTGTGGTTAACAAGTCAGGGATATCAATGGTTCGAGACTAACAATTTGGCAGCATGCTACCTCAAATTGTGTAGATGTGGGGTTTTCGGCGCTAAGTAACTTATTCCTACTAATGTATTTTGCTCATTTTAGGCCAGACTAAGTGAAATGCAAAAGAATATGAGAGGAAAGGTGTTCGGAGCAACGCTGACAGTTTCTTTGGGGAACCAATAGCTTCAAAATAAATTCAATAGACAATAAAATTACACTATAACCAAGAAGTCGTATTCAAGGTACTTGACACCAGCGTCTGTTGTTGTTGCTTCAATCTGACTCTGGGGACTGGAGCAAGCTGATTTTAAGGCTTGTTTGGGACGGGTCTCGAAACCCACTGCCTTTCTGCCCATTAACTGATTGACTTGTAATACTGATACTGCGATTAGCATCTCTTGACGTTCATAATAGTTAATAGGGTTAAGATCTGAATAGGTGGTGGGGACTTGTATCATGCTGACTCCATACATAGCTTATTATTAACTATCTTTGTTATTCTGGGCTTAACTGCTGCAGACATCAGCAATTCCACGTGAGCAACGAAATTCAACCTAAGCCCTTCTTTGATAGATACCGATGGAGGCGACACATCATCCTCGGCACTGGAGGTTACATCCGGAAACCATTTCAGTTTAGGGAGGGTCCTTTGGACTGCATACAAGCCAAGCCATCTGTTAATCAACATGTTGTGGTTTTAATTTTGCCAAAAGTTTTTTTCTCGTTATAAAGGAACCAGAAATTTTTGTGTGTCGGAAGGATGCTACACAGACGGCTTTCACCCTGAGAAGTTGATCACTACGAAGTTCGCATGACCTTGTAGTAGCGACGGTCTTGATTTAGAGGTAGAGGCGTAGGCTTCAAATTAACTGTTGGCACAAAGCCCTAGTTTCGACTCCAAGGTGACTCCGACACTCGCCCAACAGATTTCTGTTAATTCCATGTGTATAATGAAGTTATTGCCTCATTCAATTTAATACGATAAAGAAATTTGAACTCTTTTGCTTACAAAGGAACGAATTATAATATCTTGCAGTAGAACTATATCATATATAAATGGATTTTGCTTAATTAGAAATAAGGAAACTGTATAGCCAAGCAAAATAGAAGAGACTCTTTAATTGGTAATTCAGTAAACACAGCTTCTAAAGTTTGAAAATATTCATTTCGATTTATAACGAATACTTTGGGTTAATCTCTGTCTCATGTAAGGTAAACATCTCAGCACCTCTGCAAATAAAGCACTCGGACAAGCATGATTAGGTACAAGCACATTAAATCGATAAAAGCCTTCTACCTTTCTCACATAATATGAATAAGAATTCCCTTCACCAGTATTATGCAATAAATAAAATATAAATGAAAATAAATAATAATAAATTTACCCTTAGATTTGATTGAATTAGTGTTGAAATACCTCCTCTAAATCTAGGATAGAAGAGGCCTTAGTGAAATCAGACTAGGAAATATGGGGAGAGGAAGGTGGAGGGGGATAGAGGTGATAGAATCGGAAGATATACGTGAAAATGAGGTGATGAAAGTGACTGAAATCCGTAGTACAACTGGTTTAACTTGCTAATACGTCTTTCTATCACCTATTCCTCATCGTATTCAAACGTCGTGTTGATAATGACCGACATAATTAATGTGGTTGTAAGATAAATCAGAGCCAACCACAAGCATCTTTACCCTCATGAAACTGCCCTTTGAACGGTGGTAATAAGTTATGCTTTTCCTATACCAGATTCCAAAATATATTCTTAATTATTGCGATGGTACATTTATCGCGTAGCGTTTTAGTAATGGCAACAATGGGGGGGGGGGAAGGGAGGGGGAGTAAGTCACTCAAGATTGTGAAAAAATCGTTGAATCCCTTATTACGGGAATTTTTACTTTGTCCAAGACGTGGGAAGAGTAGACCAATGACGCCATCAATTGATGCGACCTTGTTCAACAAGGCATCCAACGGAGAATCGTTTATGTTATAAGTCAGTCCAAATTTGAACAGTTAATTGCATTGAGAAAATGAACTATTACAGTCAGTCATTCTCACCAATGGGTGGACACTAGTGAGGTTTGTTCCCCTAAGCTCTGACTTGTCAAATGGACTTGTCTTTTTTCTACACTTTCTAGCTAAGTGGGGTTGATCGCATGAAATTCTAATAAAATTGAACTTGAGACCAAAATCTTGCTTTAACAACGAGAAAACATGGAAAATCGAGCAGAACGAATATCGTGTAGATGTCAAGGAAAAAAGGAGTAGTTATCTGGTAAATTCAACAAATGCACATGCAAATACATTTAATCCATTTGCTCCATCTCTTGGCTTTCTTTTTCCCAATGACTAAGATGAGGAGTAGATATTTATCTGATCAGAGGTAGGTGTAAAGTTGCAGTGTAAAATTATACGAATTCAACCGAACAGGCGAACGCAAAGTGAATAATGCCTGCCTGTAAATTATCGGGAGATAGTTTCTAGTTCAGTAATTCTTTTAATCCATGCCCTAGAAACTCTGCTACGTATTTTAACCACACAGCATGACAGAAACTCCAGGGCACAACTGTTTTGGCCCCCTCTGATATCTCAATCATTCGAAGAGTATTTTAATCTGTCTGCGTGCTTACACTTTTGCAAACAAGTTGTCTATTTATGTGGTTCTGCTGTGGGTGGTACGGATTCGGAAACGGATCACAGATTCTAAACTTCAAGATTGTTATTGACAATGCTTTTACTAGAGACTAGGGAAACATGAGCAAATTATTGATTCATTACATAGCTATATGTCTTTCATATATCGTAAACTGCTAAAGCGATAGCACTGCTGCGCTTTAAAGTAACTAACTTCAAAGCATTGGACATATAAGAGAATTCTTTCCACATTTGTTGGACCTCCCGATGGAAAAATGCCATTCTTTATTGTTTAAAAATGTCAGTGCAGGGGTTTTATCCTTTAGGCGCGAACAATTCAATAAAAGTCAAAGACAATCGTTTTTTCATTATTACTAATGTCAGCGGAAAAAGTGTCACAATGCAATGCATCAAAGTAGAAAATAAAATGGGAGAAGTGAACAGGAGTATTCAATGGAGCCAAAAGAGGAATGTTATCACTTTGTTTGGATTCTATAAGTATCTTGTTGCCTACTTTCCCCCTAGGGCTCTAATTGCTTTTTGGATATCTCTATCCTCAAGGGGTTGAGTTCCATATCCGAACCATTGATTTCTTGGTGAATTCATATCCACCATAACCAACCCCCTAATGAGCGACTGTTTTGTTGACCTTGTTGGTCAAGTCACTTTAGTTAATTTGTATTTTCCCAAAGGTATGAGAAGTTAGCTAAGATAAGTATAGGAATTCTTCTCGGTTTAACTCTCCAACTTTAATGCTATTCGTTCCTACTCTTTTTTTTAAGTTGCTGCATTTCACTTAGCGCTTGTTTCATTCGAGTTGACTGACAATTGTGAAATTACGATAGAATAGATAGTAGTTTTGCGATGTAAATGTTTTGAAGATAAATGATTCAATAGAAGTATATTTGCCTATTCAAGTTGTGGAAACCGTTAAATGGATAGGTTCAAATTTGCGAAATAACAAAATGAATTGTAAAATAATGAGCTGGCTTTCAAATAATAAACTTTAATAGAGATTAAGCCATTGTCCCTGTATTTAGAGCTTATCTGCTTCCAAAATGTTGGAAGCAAACCACTAGAATTTACATTTAAAAAAATTCAGGATGCCTATATTAATTGAAATCTATTAATTGAAAACAAAGGTTAACTTGTATCCATTCAGAGATATGGCAATCAGAATACCTTGGCATCGTTATCTGAATGGTTATTAGAACAGACATGTATATCCAGGAAGTAAAAATAATCATTTAGATCGAACGACAGGTTAATGAACTGAAAACTAAGAGATCAAATTCAATAATTAAAAGTTTATATACAAGGATATATCTAAATGAAATACGAGAAGTGAAAAATTTAATTGAAGTGAATTGTCTTTTGACTTCCACCTTTATTATCTTAAGCTACGTGATTCCTCACCAATTACAACCTATCTGAAAATTTCGATGAAAGAATGTCTTTTCCACCTCTGTTCTGGATAAAATAATTTTCTATTTAATTACATTAAATCTCCTCCTAGCATCGTCAATCACCTGAAATGGTATTTGACAAGGTGAATAGACCATATATACTAGACAGTGAATCCTCTTGTTAACGATGAAGAAAGTTGTCTGTCTGCTGGTTTATGCGCCACTAAGTAATTGATTGAGCGATTCTGCGTTAATGCAATTTCGCAAGAATAAATCATTTACTTATCTCGGTCAAGTTTGAATTAAAGCATATTTTTTAATTGATGTATGAAGTAGTTAATGCAGTAGGCCAACCAAAATTTTACCATCTTAGTCCTCATAGAACAGATGAACTTCCTGAGGGCAACACAATTCCCTAGCCCTTTCAGAGTGAGATAAGAAGAGTCTAAGCGAGACTACCCGAAATTAGGAAAGAAAGAGAAAAGAGCGGAAAAATGATTGGAAGATCGTCAAACCGCGTGGGGAAAACCCGACTTGTTTGACACAGGCGAAATGAAATTCGATAAGGCGGTTATTTGTCCGTAGAAGAGAAATCAACGATTAGGGCTCAGATGAGTCATTACGCGTGCAATGCTTATGGTGACTGAACAGGCCAATGAGTGTGTATGCCCAGGTTGCTAATACCTTTCACAATGAGACCGCGAGATTCGCTACTGAATTTTGAGCTATTCAATGAATGCCTACAAATGTTTATGGAATTTTTTAAATAGAATCCCCATGCGTTTTCTCCCCTCCCCCACTTTTGAAATTTTAAAATTCTTAATTTTCGATAACAGGAGAACAAGTGAAATTAGGTGCAAGTAGAAGGAAATTCAAAGGATCTTGAAAAAGTCGAGATGTTACTTATTCAGTGCTGAAAGTGCTAGTTGACACTTTTACTGTAAAGAATTTGATTTGATTAGCTTAGAATGTTATTTGATTATAAATATGTGATTTAAATTAATCAAGACAATACTTCAACTTCTTTTGGTACTACTTTGAGTTGATGAACGCATGTACGTACATTTAGTATAACAATAAGATTTTAATACGCTTTCAGGGTCTTACTCACCTCAATTTCTGGTAAGCTGATGGGATCCTAATCTACTAAGAAGCTATAATACGCTCAACGTGGTGACCTCTACCTTTGAAAAATTTAATTGTAACTTAAGATTACCTTGACCCGATGTTCGTATTGATTGAAAGTATAAAGCATGTACTACTCCACTTACTTCCCATTCCCTCGTTGCATCTCCCTCCTTTGCGAGCGTCCAATCATTGTGAGAAGTTATTATATCCCTTAAGTTATTCAGATTAAAGGGTTGTTGGTAGTTCAATCAGGTATGATAATACGATTAGGTTTAATTGGAATTAGTGCTACTTCTGGGAATTAAATAGATGGTCGATACTATGCTAATTATGTCCACCTTTCGAAACCATTTTGCAGCTATGTATAAGAAATCGTAAGTTGGATTGCAAATAACTTGTCTAAAAATTAGAAGAAAGAGGGTTGATGTGAATTTGAACCATATTGGAAGTTCACATGTGAATGAGAGCGGATTGGGAAAGGAATGGATAGTGGAAAGGGGAGAGCATGCCAATAAGTCAAATCCGCAGGTGAATAGTCGGAATTGTGTGGGGGCGCAGTTGAAAATTAATAAATTTAGCACAATTTGTGCAACACTGGATTATATTAATTAATGTCATACAAATATGACCCGAAGTAATATCTAGGTTAGCCAAAATCAAAGGTCACCACTGTGAGTAAACTTTAGGCCACTTAATCAAAAGAATTGTTAGGAAAATACAAGGTATTACTTAAAATAGATATTGTGGTGGAAAATGTGTTGAGTGTCTTTCTCATACACAACAGCCTGCTATTTCTAGGGTCTAGGAAGACTATTAACGCCTCCAAAACCTTAACTTATTTTAACTTTAAAAATCCTTTAAAATTCGCACAAATGTTAACTTGACATTTAAGTTCCATTTTAACAATTCCTTATTCTATATTTTGAAAGTGTCTGTTATTAGGGCTAAAGACAAATTAAATCTAACTTTTAATTTTGTGGATTTCCAAATTTGCAACTAAAAGATAACACATGCATGTAATCAAATTTTGTGTTGCGTAAGATGAATTTAGTTATAGTCAAAAGATTTGCATTTGTTCCTTATATATTTGATTTCTGCTTTCATTTCACGATTTCTCCTTTGCAGTTATTCCCGTTATGAAAGATTTTCTACTATTTTGCAGGCTAGGCATTTCGGCGAATAGTGAAACACAACTTAAATTATAACTTGGTTATAGTTTCACTTAGTGAATTTCTGTTTGTTTAACTTAACTAAAAAATTTTGATACGCGCTTACTGGAATTGAATCATCAGGATGGTTTTATATATACATAAGCTTGCTACTAAAACCTAAGTAACACGGAAATAGACGCATCAGGGGAAATGAGGAATTGAAACTCAAATACCGGGACTTGTTGTACCTTCATTGAAAAGTTGGCTTTTATAGACCAGTCGTTATATAACTGATGCTGTAAAATCCTAAAAAATAATGGAGCTTTATTAAAACTCCAATGGAAACACGAGGTCATTGTAAAAAATGGCTCAATTTTTTCAATGAATCTCTATGTGGAGTTAATATAAATTGAATATGCGAAACTTTTATATATATATACTTTTATCCGATAATCATAAAGCCTAACGAGATAAAATAGCCTCTTTAAATCAAGTGAATAAGTCTGAAGTGGACCAGTTGTGTATTGGGCAAACCAGTAGGAGAAATAAGTGAAGGAAACTGAGAGAACAGGAAACCTCTTCAGAGCAGTTTGTGTAAAGGTGAACTCATGAAGTGTGGAAAGGTATATTTCGCTGTGAACTTTTATTTATTTCAAATGGCAGGCGTTTTGATAGCTATCATTAGCCATTTAGCTGACTTCGGGCTTCATAGAGGGAAAGTTAATCAAAGTAGAAGAAAGTCGAGGGGTGGGGAACAAAAGAGCGATTCACAGATGTAAAAGAGGCAGACAAACACAAAGATAGAGAAAAAGGTAAGATGAGTACTGTGAAAGGGGTCGAATATGACAAGCAGTCGGGTCATGGTAGGTTGAAGTCAGAAGTCAGCTGCCGGTTAATAGACTTTTTTGCCGTATGAGTATACGTTGCCCAGGGTGCACCACGTGGAGGTAAGTCTATTGCGCACCCCATACCGCTGTGAACTAGTTTGAATCATTTGCTAGAAATCAAAACGAATGAAATTTGAGCTGTTTTAATGGCTAACAATGAACAAATTATAGTGCTTGAAGCCAAGAAATTAGCAATATTTATTTATATCGAATGGCAGGTTTAATGATATTTATAATTAGCCCTTTTGTTGATTTCAGGCTTCACAGAGGGGAGGAACATCAAAATCCCAAAAGTCAACGGGATGGGGGTGGGGAATAGAGTAGTGATTCGCAGATGTAAAAAAATGAATAGACACAAAGATAGATAAAAAGGTGAGATGAGTACTGTGAA
>UZAE01000419.1:0-23919 GCA_900617975.1 Rodentolepis nana | reverse complement strand
TCCAACCCCCCCCCCCTCTAATTCCCTGACAATTGGCCAATTAAAACGCGCTCATACCTTGCTCTAAGTTTATTCGCTGGGATAGGACTGTTGTATGCTAACCGGGTTTAGGAAGATCATTTGTTTGTAAGGGAATTTACAAGCTAACTCCCCCCCCCCAATATTAGTACGCATTCCAATGGCTAGATACGCATCGATTGCGTGACACCAATCTTCGTAGAGCTGAACGCTGCGTTAAAGACGCGCATTATAAACTCTGAAATTTATTTTCAAATTGCGTAATGCTGACAGCATTAATCTATATTGATCCGTAGTTTGGGGGGTGGTAGATCTAGTGCGATCGTATACCGCGGAAAAGTATTACAAAATTACCAGCAAACAGACATTAGGAAAAGCCGGACTTAAACACGCGGAATGTCTGACATAATACCATCTGATTACACGTGAATTTCCCGCTGGAGAATAGACTTCAAAATTTATTGCATAGGTTGATTAGAGGGCTAGATTAGATGAGCATCATTGAATCTGACATTCGCGCCACGACGAGAGGAATGAGAGGGAACAGTACTTGGGGACAATGGCGTTTTGGCCCAGCAAATGGGCTAAATTGTATAGTCGTTTCGCGAAAGCAGAAAACAGGGGCAAATCATGATGAAAAAATGCCAGAAGAGCGATTCTCAGGACATAAAAACCTCTGTGCATAAAAAATAAGGGTCATTAAAAAAGTAAATCAAATGGAGGCAAACAGACTGCAAGATAATTCTCTCCGAGTGAAACAAAAATACCACCCCAAGTGATTATATAAGTTTATACTGGGAATAAGGACCATTTAAAGTGCGTATTAAGTAAAAAAGCCAATGGAGAGATGCCTGCCTAACAAACACAGTGTTTTTGCTTGAGAGCAAAGAATGGAATGTGAATATTTTCCTCTGACAAACGCCACTTCGACATATAAGTTAGAGCAATTCGTTTTGCCAAAGCTTAACTTTTCTTAAAAAAAAGTAACAGACCAATTGGAATAAGATTTTAACTGGATGATTCGCCTCAGGATTGTTATGAAAAACCTTCATAGTTCTCTTACCAAAAACTTCCATTGACATATCAGATTCCATGAAGGAAAAAACTCACGACAGTTTGATCAAGACAAAAAGAAGCCTTGTTGTGGCTAAAAAAACACGTAAAAGTTACCGAATAGTGTAGATTCGCACCTCAAGCGAATTCAAGCAAAAAAACGGCAGAGCGTAAAGGTGTCAAAAATATGCGAATGCTTGTGGAAAAGATAGCAATGACCTTGCATTTCTGACAGGATTGCAGAAGCTATAATCAATCAGATGAATCCACTTACGTTTTAACCAGGATTACCCAGTACAAGTGGGCATTCAGGTCATTGGATGCACACTGATAGACATAGCTCCCGTCATCGTCCAACGCAGACAGTCAATATCACTCTCCTTCATTAAATTACAAGAAACCAACTAATCGCACAGTTGTGTGCATATGTAAACAAGACCACTTTATGTGCCTCTTCTAGTGTACACAGTGTGGGATGAACCCGGATTCATATCCGCATGCACAAATTGGTTGTCTGCATTCTGGAGCATGGATGTTCCCCCCCCCCCTCCTCCCCCTCCACCACCCACCCCCAAGATTTGTCGTTCTTGTATTCCTAACCATTTCAGTTATCTCTAATTTCTTTCTGCAAGATGATGGAAAAGTAACTCCAAATTTAAACTATTTAATTTTTGAAAGGGCCTTTATTTGAAATTCAAATAGTCTATAAGTATTCTACTGCAGTTCCTTATACAGCTTGGAACTCCACTATAAACTTGAGGGTTTATTTATGGATATTATAGAGCGCATAGTCTTAAATTTTGCATGATAGTTCTTCACCGTCTGGGCAACTGCTTATGATTGAGCCTTTAACGTCTTTGAACTGCCATAATGGCTTTCAGATTTCACAGTATGTGCAAAACTTAGAGCATTCTCGAGCACTTGAACATATGACAATTTTTATAGGAAAGATACCTTGGGGAAATGAATCCCAAATTCCGCAACCGTAGAAAAAGATCCCTGAAACTACAGGAGGTCGTTAACGGCCTCGTAGCAGAGCTTAGTGGGAGAATTAAATAAAGAAAAAAGGCTACAACTGTGTCAGAATCGACAACCGATACAAAAAGCGCTGGAGATATATATATATGCTTATTTTATTCAGTCCACAAACCACGCAGTATATTTGATCAATAAATGCTTTTTATTTACGTAGTTTAGTTGGTTTAAGTATTTCATCAAAGGGATGACTAACACGCATGTGCCAGTGCCGACACTCTTAGAATTAAACAACCTGTCAGATCGAAAACCGTCACTGATACATAAACACAACCGCAAAAAATTTCATTTTATCCTGTTTCGAAATACGTGGAAGTCAATTAGCCATATCGCATCCAAAACTGGAAACGAATTTTGAGGTCAAAGTCCAACAGCCCTTCTCCGTCTTAGAAATTAATAGTTTCAAAAAAGGATCGTCTTGTTCACAGTCACAGAATCAATAACGAACCAAATTGTTTGAGAAACTACATACTGAACCCCCCCCCCGTCATCTCATAAATCTATAATTAGTAGAATTTTCACCTTTGGTGGTGTATAAATAGGTTCGAACCTAGTTGAAAAGGTGATAGGGGGCGAGAAATGACATGGACCGCTTTGCGTCGGTGGTACAGCTGTTAACGGAAAGCCACCAGGCCACGGAACGATGCCAAATGACACAGGTTAGAATCAGTAACCTTATTAGATAATACTGATCGCAAAATTGGAGTTTTGACATTTTTCTTACTTCCATCTAAGAAACTTAAAGGAAATTTGGGATTAGTTGATTTCCAGTGACTACTAATAATGACACTGAAAAATAGGTAAGGCAAAGTAGAACAGCTTTGCCAACAAGATTTCTGCTTTAAAACTTAAAACTTGTTCCCTTGACTAAGATTGAGTTAGTGAATTTGAAAATAGGAAATCTCAATAAACAAAATGAAACGTTATTCAGAAGGTGAAAATGAATTGGGAAGTTTGAAAAGTGATTTTAACAATAAACCTAGCCAACTGAGATTGACAACTTTTACGCGTCGACGACAATGCACTTTAGAAAAAGATGGAATGTAAATTTCGTAAAAAAACTTGGACATCCTTGCAACGATGACATTTAAAATGTGGCAAAAATTTATTATTATTTTCATTCTTGCAAAGAAAATTGGAATTCCATAAGCTATATATATACATATCTTGACTAAAAAGATTATCTCTTGATCACTAAATTTTTGACTGAAAATAAATGAGAGGTAAAGGTGTTATATGAAAACCAAAAAAGAACATGTCAATCTAACTTTATTGAAATAAAGAAAAGAAATCATTAGAGGAAACAGAAACAACGATTCATTACGAGGATAAAATCATTGGAGTCAATATAGATAGAGAATGGGAAATTAATTAGATCGTATAACAGAAATGAAAACAAACAAAGGCTAACAGGTGGAAACAAAAAAGCCAATCATTGGATCTGACTTTCAGCTATGATTAGAATTAACTGAACTAAATTAATAATAACAAAACATACCTATCTGGAGAAAATCGTCAAATTCAATAACTGGAATGAATAAACGGAGAGATTCTAAGTCGAAGAATTTGGACCAGGGCTGAGGAAGTGCTGAGGATGCATCCTGGTGCTTCCAGTGAAATGTTTGAGTCCAGGGTGGCAGCACTAATATCCAATCAAATATTGAAAAGTTCGAGGAATTTAGATCACCAAGAGGGTATTGAGAAGCCTCGCGAAGAACCCTAAAAACAGCACTTTAAACTCAAAATATATCATTATAATACATCACAAAGATTAAAATAATTGGCTTTATTCGAGTTAAGAAAAAACAAAAGTTGGAATTATTGAAATATTTAAGTTACCTGATTAAATTAGCAATTCGTATATAAACATCACGACGTAAATTGAAACCTTCGTTCTCATTTACAGAATATAGAAGATATTTTTGCTTGAAGCCGAAAAATTGATGTGTATAAACAGTTGTAATAAACAATGTTATAAAAATAACGATATCACATGAAAGCATATTGTTATTTGCGCCAAATTTTCGATTAAACAAAATGACCTTGACTTTTTAAGGAAAAACTTGACCTTCCATGGAAACTGGTGTATTCTAATATTCTAAAATAGTGAATCATTGTGATTTTGATGAGCATCCATTATAGGCTATATTTCACAAGAATATATATTAAATACTATTGACTAATTTATTAGAAAAGATATAACTAACAGTGATAGAGCTTGTTTATATACCAATACGTATTTTACTGCATTTTGCTATCTTATTGAGGACATTAAGTATTTTACCATGCCAATGATCAGTTTAAACTGGTTATCGACTGTTTTACTTGTTCAAATTTTCCAAAATATTTTGAATCATGGCAATGAAATTTAATTTGTGGTGAATATTTTTCAAATTTTATATTTCGTTTTATATACAAATAAAAAATTAGATTTTCTGGTGGATTCAGTGTTAAATTGTTAAACTTTTTATTGAGTAATGTTATTTGATTCATTTTCGGCAGGTTTTTGTGAGTTGCGGATAAAAGTTGGCGTAATCACAGAAAATAGATCTTTGATTTCGGCAATATTTAATTTACTCTTCCCACCTTTAGGGAAAATACTTGATTCATCTTATGACTGATGTACTAATAAATTTTAGTTTTATTGGTGATTAGTTATTTACATAACAAACCATTACGATATAGGGGAGAATTTCACCTATTTAAAAATTAGAGCAGTTTGATAACCGATATATACCTAAGTATTAAGCTTATAAACTAAATTAGTAAATACAATACAGTTGCAATGTTAAAAGGACTTTCTATAAACTTACTAAAATAATTTCCATAAGCTTCCAGATTTTAAAAAATCATCAGCAGCAATTGAACATTGCAGTAAAATTAAAATAGATTATTCCAAGATTTATTTTATTTCTTAAGATATGAATGCCTGGTCTAGGCAATTTAATATTACCGTTCTTACTTTAAATCTAATACCCACTAAAAGTAATTGGTGCATTTTTTTCCAGCGGGTATAAACCGTTCAGGCGTGCACTTTTATTAGAATTTTTGCAGTAATTGTTCTTTTTCATGTGTGCTAAAAAGAGTAAGCGTGGTGACGAAGAATCTGATGAGGATTTTGTAAAATTAGAATTGGAAGGATTTTCTCCCGAGAAGGATGACAGAGACGGAATTATTCAGATGTTAAAACAGCTTTTACCCAAAACGGCAAATTTACGTTTTGCTTGTCTAGCGGATTATATTATTGGCAGAGAAAAAATCGGCACCGTTGTCAAATATTCTGATTACGAAGCTGATGGTGACGACGATGAAGATATAGTCTTTTCTATTACGTCTCTCATTAGCCTTTTCGAACCGGATATTACCCAGTATCCTGTTATTGCTGATCTTCGCAAATTCCTGGAAACTTTTATTAATTCATCAAAATCTTCAAATTCAGATGCCAGTGCAATAGTGAAGGTTATAACTGGTGCTTCCTCGGAAAAACCTGCTCTTCTTATTAATGAACGATATGTTAACCTTCCTGTTGAAGTCGCAGAGAAATCTGTATCTTCCCTACTGGATGAAATTAATGTACTTCCCGAAAATGAAAAGCCAACTCATATTATTGTCCTGACTCGAGCAATCAAATCGCCTGATTCCTCTGAGTTGATTTACATTCAACCTGAGATGGAAAGTGTACGAAAGTTCGCCTTGGCTACCTCGGAAACTAATGTCGTCACCCCTACAGTTGATGATGAAAATGAGACAATCACCTTTGTAACTATGGTAGTGGATGTGTCGAGTCTACCAGAAATTGTGGATAATATCGCTACTCAGTCAACATAATTTACTATCTGCACCTATCTGTATTTTGTAAAGTACTTCTGATAAAAATAAATTATGATACCGCTAGTGAATTTTTATGCTACCCTCATATCGTTATTTTGTGACTTTATTTTACTCAATTTTTTTCTTTTATGGATTTGATTTTTCTTCTGGGACATCTGAAGTCCAAATGTAGTTGAAATGACATGATTGTACCCTTCTTTCCGCCTATTTTTATTGTTTAAACAAGAAATCTAAGTTGTAATTTAAGACAAGGATAATGGGATACTATGATTGTCCATAGGCACTGGGGTATAATTGGCTATCAGAACAAATAACGTAATTCTATATCTGCAATTTTCCATTGTTAATAAAGGAAAATTTAAGTGGTACTGTTGGTGAAAGTTTGCTATTTTGGTCAGTCACCTACGTCTACTTATTAAGACGGTATATAGGGAACACGACTTTAGCATAACAAATGCAGTGGCCTATCCACCAGCTAATGACCACTATAGGTAGATCAACCCACAATCAAAGCCCGTACGTTGTCATCCGACCAATCAATGGTCAAAGTCGTCACGTGGTTATAATACCAGAAAGTTCCACGTTATTATTTATAGCCCCGCATACCAAATAAACGTGTTCCATGTCATACGTCTGTTTCCATTTTAGCTTTTTGAGTCTTTCCAAACAGGAGAATCTTCCATAGGGATTTCTGAGCATAGCTAAAGCTTATTAGTGTAGCAATCCGTTACAACGGTTTTTAAAATTTAATGTTTATTTATATCAAATTGCAGGCGTTTTGATAGTCATCATTAGCTTTTTAGCTGACTTCAGGATTCACAGAGGGTGAGAAAAATCAAGGTGAAGAAAAGTCGAGAGGGAGGAGGGGAACAGAAAATTGTTTCAATGATGCAAAAGAGACAGACAAAGGTAGAAAAAAGGTGAAGTGAGTACTGTGAAAGTAGTGGAATATGACACAGTGGGGAAATGGTAGTTTGAAGTGAGATGTCAGCTGCCAGTTAATAGACTTTTTTGCCGTATGAGTTTACGTTGCCCAGGGTGCACCACGTGGAAGTAAGTATATCGCACGCCACTTAAAATTCAATATAATGAGTCTCTTACCTTGGGCTATTTCTGTTAAAATAGATGAGGACAAAATCGCACCAAGACGTATTGCCAACTCACTCGATCTTGTATACTTCACCTGATTTGATCAATAATAGAATGACGTATTTACAATGTCACGAATGCTTTGAAAAACCGTTAATGTCTTTTGAGTCATTATATTGATAATTTGCTAATCATCCCCTTAAAAAATAGCTTTTGATATGTAGAGATAGTTATTAGAGAGAAGGTAAGTAAATACAAAAGCGCCTAAAATCTATAAAGGGTTTGAAAAATGCGAATGGAGACCGCTTACCATAACGAACACAAACGGTAAGAGAAAGAGGTCACAGCTCTCGGGTTTCTTTCTTATTGGTCCATATCGACGCTGGCACGGTTATTGGTCTACGATGGCCGAAGTTTATTGGTTAATTTTTTAATGCTATCTGGATACCTCATCATTGTTCAAGTCTTACCAATTTACCCCAATTATCTAATTATTGATAACCTTCCGATGAGATTTCCTAATAGAGTTTCTAGTTATGCCTATACGTATAGTTAAATTTGTAGCAGCTCAAGTACTTTTAACTATGTTCGATTCACATGCTGCAAGCAAAAGATGAAATATCTTCTCATCATACGTCATACGTTAAATTATATAAATATAATATGTTATACATAGTAGGCAAGTTGATGCATTGGCAAAAAGGTAAAATTTGGCGAATGGAAACGAAATTCCATCTCCTCATTACTTAGAAAATACCCACTGAAGATGATGGCACTCGATTATATGGTGTTTCAATCACACCTGCCTTTGTAAGCTTAAATGAAACCAAACGATGGCATTGGCTGTTGGTCGACGAGCTTGGGAAACAGTAATTTAAATCATCGTGCTTTATTTTCTGCGGAAATTGGAATACGATTGACAACTTCGAGTTTCATTGCATTTTTTTGCATGAATATTTGAGATGGGGATTTACTCATGTCGACTAAGATAAAACGCCCAAAATAACCCCCATGACACTTTTGACGCCCTGCAGAACAGTACGGTCCTCTTTCAAAATTAGCTCCATTGGCACTAGACTCGTAACAGAAGGCGCTACTATTGCCGTTTGAAACATGTTCAATACGCCCATGACCTTAGCCTGAAACCACCAAAACTCATCACGCCAGCAGCAGTCTGCTGTGATTGTGGTTGAGTGCATGTTTCAAAAAATAATTCAGGAGTTAAAGGGTTGAAAATCTTCTCTTCCATACCTGATCAATTTGAACAAATATCTGCCTCTGTTTCTCCTGCCCGTGGATCGGTAAACACAAAATTCCTTATTCAACAATGGTGACATTTAAGCCACATAATTTAATTGCTTAAGGGGGGGGGGGGAATATTTCGGTTTCATACGCACATCACAACCCGAATATATTGAAAAATAATTTTCGAACAAATAACCGTTGAACCTTCTTATAGCAGAAAATATCAATAAATGCGAAAAATTAACTTGCTATCGAAAACTCGAAGAAAAAACGTTAATCAAAAACCACTGTAAACAAGAGTAGACAGCATAATGCAAGCAGATTATCATAACTCTTGAAACATGATAGTATTGAGTTTCAACGCAAGTCAAACATTACAAAAAAGATTAAAATGAGAGAAAAGGGTAATTGCCTCCACGTCAAGTACGCAGACGCGTATATTTACAAAATGTTCTCATAATCACAGCGAAAAGTGTTTGATTTTAAAACAGACTATAGAAACTGCACATTCCCATGGTCAAATTCCAACGCAGCACCAAGGAGACAACGTAGAGAACGACAATTACTGTCCCCGTGAGTAAGATAGCGCGAGTTCGCCGAAGAAATGGAAGAGCTAAGGGAATAAAAGACACGTCAATAATACAATTTAACAAGATCATGATAAATATATATAACCAAACACTACCTTTGTAGCCGAGAAAAGTTATGTAGACGTAGTAGAGAATTCCAACAAGCCAGAAAGTATTTCCTAATAAAATACTCGCAATAGTTTTTCCGCGAATAACTGAAAGAAGCATAAGAAAGAAATAAAATCAAGTAAAATACTAGAACCACAAAATGAAGGGTGCACGTGAAGAAGTTAAAAACTTACAGTAAAAGAAAACAGGTTGGATGTTGCGAAGAATAATAAAGCAAGAGAAGAATGCATTCAGATGAATATCAAATGCGTATGCCCACTCAACAATCGGAGGGTGAGAATAGGATCCATCAGAGTTTAGTGATTCATCGTCTGAAGCCATAGATGAACGGCGGGTGTAGTTGTTAGTGGCCCTACTGGGACTTCCAAAAATAGTTGTGCTAGTTGAAGAACCACCTGAATGTTCTCTCCGGATCATCCAGCGATTAGAAATAATCCACATGAACGACGCCACAATAAGACCCGAAAATATACACTCGAAGACGATTGACCAAAAAAGAAGTTTCAACCAACCGAAAAAGGAATGGCCGAGATGGGCGGAGTATACCGAAGTTGAAACTATATAAACAGAGTGAGTTATAAAATAATAAACAAACTAAAAATCCAAGGGATAAGAAGAATCATGAAGGCGGGATCGTCTCGAGCCCATTGATTACGAGTGGCTGAAGATGCGAATAAAAAAATAAATAAATTGGGCCTTACAATGATGGTAACTGAAATTTCTGTAAAGTCTTTGAGGTGACACAAAAATACTGACCATTTGCCAAGACGCATACTCAAAGTCCATTTGTCGGAATTTGTAGAACCTGGAAAAATACTTTTTGGCTTTTTCTTTAGCCCCAAGGGAAAAATTTGTGCAGGTTTGGTGACATAAGCCATTAATTCTTTTTCCATTCGAATATTGCTTTCGACCGATATTATCAACAACTACTACATTTTTTAGGGCAGAATCACTCGAATAAGAATCCATCAGTGCACTGACGGGGATGTCTCCTTAGATCCAAATTTTGCGGTCAGCGGTTAGTGAAAGTCAACAAAAATATTAAATAATCGCTAAACTCAATTTTGTTGCAGGATGATACCGAAACTTGAAATTATATTCAATTTCACTGCCAGAGAATCGGCAAAATTTTGATTGATATCCACAAAATTGACCAACTGGTCGCTGATTTGCAAAACCTTTAGGACTTGTAGCGGATTGCTACGCTAATAATCTGTACCACATTTAAATTTTGAAAATATGAGATTACTCGTGATTTTCCCAGTTATTATTGCAGTGTTTAGTAATACTGTGGAATTTGCATTGAAGTAATCAAGATTTCATGTAGATAGTGTCATATAATGTTATCATTGTTGGTGAGATAAAAAATCGAGCAAACATGTCTTTGAGTCAGAAGAAGTCTGATACAAACGAAGTAAATATTAATTTTATTGATGAGTTATACTTTTGCATCGATTCGAATCCACTATTTCTAACCTACATTAATTAGTGTCGTTAGAAAAAAGTTGTGGCTCAGTTTACTGTTTGTAAGTATAGTTATTGTGGCATATGGTTTGGTCGACTTACTTCTGACGCGATATCCACGGTATATATTGAGTCAATTGACTTCTTATAATGAATTTTCATAATCTGGCAATTTTTGACACTTCTAAATGGTAAATTTGTGATATCACGAACGTCATATTTACCATAGCAGTCCACCTGTGCAGGGGTGCTGATGTACCCATGAGGAATTCAATGACACATTCACTTCCAAACTTTCAGCCACCCTCTTGCATTCGAATCACACTTTGTACTCCCCCATTCCTTTCTGGAGATGAATAAATAACAATTTACATTCGTGCAGTATCTAGGTCAAATATTCTACATTTTGGCCATAGACACAAGTCTCCCTTTCATTGCCATGACTGATCCAACTGTTCTCGAAAATCCCTCTAAAACCGTACTCATCACTTCCAAGTGCTACTGTGCAATAATGATCCAGTGAATTAAGCAGTATTGTAATTCAGTTAGACCCCACAACTGCTTCTTATTGCTAATTTACTATATCCAACGGTCTAGAGCGAAAATAGTGGTGGTAAAATATTTATTTATTTATATCAAATGGCAGGCATTTTGATAGTTATCATAAGCCCTTTAGTTGACTTCAGGCTTCACAGAGAAGAAGGAACATCAAAGTGAAAAAAAGTCGAGAGGGGGAGGGGGAGGGGAACAGAAGAGTATTTCAAAGATGTAAAAGAGAGAGACACAAAGGTAGAGTGAAAAAGATGAGGTGAGTACTGTAGAAGTAGTCGAATATGACATACAGTGAGGTGATGGTGTTTTGAAGTCGGAAGTCAACTGCCGAATAATAGACTTTTTTGCCGTATGAGTATACGTTGACCAGGGTGCACCACGCGGAGGTAAGTCTATCACACACCCCTGGTGGTAAAATATCAACTCATAGAAAGACATAGAATCAAGGTTGTCATTTTTATTTAAAATAATCATCGTTTTCATGAAAGCTGGACTGATATTTAAATGAAATAATATTCACAGATTAAGCCTAATATCCCACATCAAGCATTATGAGGCTTATATTGATAATTAACGTTTCCATTTCCGTTCTGATAACCCAAATGGCAATATAAACATTTCCACACTCAAAAATTAACCTCCTTCGAGGTCATTTGAATAAAATTGAAAATAGCCATATTAATTCAATTCCTGTAGTCTATGAATTTATCGTGTTTATAATCGAAAACTTAGCCTCTTTAGTAGTTAAAATTTATCCTGCGCCCCATCGCAAAATTCTATGAAAAGCAATAATTTAATGCAAATTAAAATATTCATGTTCATAATTGCAAATCGGTGCGAATAGTAGGTTAATACGTTTTACTGGCTATACCAAATCTGCGTTGGTGCATTATCGCTCATTAAATTCGAAGATTTGCCACTACCACTTTTGTCACAGTGATTACTCCATGGTTGATCCCACACTTATTTGTTGACCTTACGTTCATCTTTATATCTTATTTTAAACCTCTCATTCTTTGTAACTGTAAAAATAAATAATTTCGTTGAAAGTTTCACTTTAAAAGCTGCAAATCAGCCACTTCTGTTTTACGGGATGACGAGAACTTCCCACACAATGAAATGAATTTGGAATTGATCGTATGTAGGAATTGTTTCGATAAAGTTAAATACTCGAATTATGAAATACTCTTTGTTAGTTAAATCTATATATTGATTTTGCGAGATGAGAATTGTACTCGTGACCCATAACACTACAGGCACAACTAGCATGAATACTCATTTTCCTAATTTTTGCGTATTGCTTCCCTTGTTTCTCTAAATAATGCAGAAAAACACGATATAAACTCGATATCGAAAGTGGTCTCGGTTTTGTCTAACTTTCTTAGTAGCTATAAATTTCAGATTTTGACCAATATGTGAAAAATTTTGGATTTTATCTGATACTTATTAATACGAAGAATATGATAAAGAGCAAATCATGCTTTATAATGATCAGATAGATTAAAATTTCAAGAAATTGGAATAAGGCAATCGAATTAAGCTTTCGATTACAAGAATTTCAACAAATTTTTGTCAGAATATATTTATTGAAAGCTATTAGGTCGAATTTAATTATCATTTTAAAGTATTTTGCTGTTTAATAATACTCATATTAAGGCGTCATTTTAACATACTCGTATTACCCAATAATCTCCCTATGGTCTTGTGTGTCCTTTCAATCCATTTGTCAAATCGATAGCAATTTGACAAAGTTTTTATTTTTCAAATGGAGTTAGAAAATATTGTTGCAAATACAGTTTACATAAAGGCAAAAGAAAGTAAGTTATTATAAATAGTACTTACATATAGGTGGAGCAAATAAAGATAAGAGAAGAAGTAAAAAATGGAGAGATATTCTCGCTTTTCCTCATGTTAGTATTGCACGACGGGTTCTTCAAACGATTGGTAAAGAGCTTTTAAAATTTTACATACCTAAAGACATTTCGTACAATTATGTCGTATCGAAACAACCTATTGGGAAGCAACTTTTCCTGTGCTATTGCCGATCAAAATACATGTTGAAGAACTTGATTGATTTTATAGAGCTTACGGTAAAATGCTTTATTACGCTTTAAGTTTTTTCTTCTAGGATACTTATGAAGTCGATTTTGATGAATCTGGTTTAAAGATTGCCAATGAGATTGCCATTAAATATATTCATCCCGATGTATGGTGTTTTCTTTATCGCCTATTTTATTATTTTTTTCAGGCGCCTTTTAAAATAACTCATTTTCCTGATGATCTTGTAAATGATGTAATATGTAGGATGGAAAAGCTTGGTGAATCTGAATGTCCACCTAGGGATATCTTTTCTGAATTAATATGGTATTTTGATTTAAATTTTATTCCACTGTATGCACTATAGTCTTGCGAATTCATGGCTAAAACATACAGTTTTCCTTGCCTTTACTAAAACCATCTACTTTGATCGATACTTGCAATGGAAGTGGCTTGAAATGTAAGCAAAATTTTTCCTATCTACGCTCGTTTTTTTGTCAGGATTATTTATGTTTTTTTTTCGTTTATAGGCAGCCGGTTAATAAAGATACATTTCGGATGTATCGTGTGCTTGGGAAGGGTGGATTTGGAGAGGTGTGTGCATGTCAGGTTAGGGCGACTGGGAAATTGTACGCCTGTAAGAAGTTGGAGAAGAAACGGATTAAGAAACGACACGGGGAACAGCTGGCCTATGCTGAGAAGAAAATCCTTCAGAAAGTCAATTCGCGGTTTGTTGTAAGTCGCGCTAATTATTTTAATTTAGGATTTAGTAAATATTTTTTAGCAGTTGAATATAACCAAATTACTAAATGGAATTAATTTTAATCAATTAAACACATTTATTGCCCTACTAGTCTTTGTTCTTTATCATCCTTTGAAACTTAAAAGCATGGCTATTAGCTGAGGATTTGTAATGTTCTCTATCAGCCTGATTGAATCATTGATTTGAAATAATTTTATTTGATTATACATTTCCTCTTGCTATCTGAAAACTCCAAATTGTCATCTCTTCAAAACATTAGTTTCATTGGCTAATACTTTGCTAAATCTTTGATTTAAACTTGTTTTGGATTGGTGAATGTACTTTTCATAATTTTAACAATTCATTCAATCATACTCTGTTCAAATGGTATATTCGTCATCCAATGCCTAAATCTAGTGAGCTTTTGGAGTTAATATCGTCTTTGATTATCTCATCATCTGCATTGATAATTCAAACGAGACTTAAATCAACTTGCATGCTCGTCAGATTTGTTTACTGCTTTAGTACTCATTGGTTCGCATTCAAAGATCTATCCTAACTAGACCTGTTAAGAAGACTTGCAATATTTATTTATTTCAAATGACAGGCGTTTTGATAGTTACCATTAGCCCTTTAGCTGACTTCGGGCTTCACAGAGGAGAGGAGGGACATCAGGGTAACAAAAAGTCGAGATGGGGACACAATAATGATTCACAGATGTAAAGAGACAGATGGACACAACTGCAGAGAAAAAGTAAGATGAGTACTGTGGAAGTGGTCGAATTTAACATACAGTGGGGTGATGTTAGTTAGAAGTCGGAAGTCAACTGCCGGTTAATAGACTTTTTTTGCCGTATGAGTATACGTTGCCCAGGGTGAACCACGTGGACGTAAGTCTATCGCGCACCTCAGACTTGCAATATATGATTTTCGAATCGAAGAGTTTTGTAAACATGGGAATACCTTTATAATGCGTTTTGAATTATATTCCTTAAGCCTTGGAATTGCTTATTAATGAGCTTTTAAAGGAAAATGTTAGTGATTCTCTACAAATGTCTTTGTTTGAATAGGTTTGCACTTACCTCCAGTTAGCGGAGCTCACGTCTTATTTATACAATAATATGCTAATTTAGTCCTCGGTTGTCTTTTTGTGGGCGTTATTTGACTCGTTTTGTGGAATTATCATTTTAGTTGAATTCGTACTTGTGCATCGAAATGGATCAAATTTATAGATTAGCACTTTACACGTGCTTTCAAGGCTCAAGCTATAACACTCTTGGCATGAAGCCGCATCTGAAGTGTCACCCGCTAATTTATCGATCTTCATAAAAAATGGGTAGAAAAAAAGACGAGTACTTGGATGCTTGTATTACGTTAGTTCATAGGAAACCTCTTTCACATAGCCTGGGATTAGTTGGGATGTTTAAATCAGAAGACTGAGATCAAATAAAGAAGCGGAATTAGGGCCATGCCAATCACTTGTTTGATCCAATACACAACCAAATATATTTTCTGTAAAGAAAACCGTCTATTCAGTCTTTTTCCTGAGGTCGGAGTAGTTGTTTTGCTTATAAAAGGGCAGTTATAAAATTGGTATTCAACGTATCTTAATGATCTTATATGGTTAAATTAGCTTTAGTGTTGGTGGTGCATAGGTCACAGTTTATTTCCGTGGCTGCCCATCCAACGAGCGGAATGGTTGACTCTGATCGATGTAAAGATCAGCAAAAACTGGAGTCTCTCACTTCTGAGGCTTCTTGATGCTACTTTCTATCCAAGATGAGCGTTGGCAAATGCTATCCCAAATGGTCTTGGGAATTATTATTTTAATTAGCATTAACAAGAGCACAACAAAAAATCTTTATAATTTTTAAATATAAGCAAACGTTTTAACAGTAAAATGAAACAATGAATGATAAATCAGAGAGGAGAAGCCGTTGTTGCTGAATTCAGGACATATTATGTCATCCACTTTCTTGTGAGTATTAGAGCTTGCTATGCAAAGTTTTAAAGATGAAATTCCATGGTTTGGCCGCTAGACTGCTGGGAGGGGGGGGGTGTGAATTTCTCTTCGAGGTATTCAAAGTGGAAATAATTAAAGTGGTGGTTGATCATGCCACATCGATCCATTCTTCTTAACAGCCATGAGTAAACGGATGGATCATATATTTACACACACGCATAACTTTAGATCTATATTGAAACATTGATTTTTCTATTTCTTTATCTTCTCATTTGTGCTCATTTTCTCCCTTTCAGTTATGATTATAAGGTTTGAGTTTAACATCTGCCCTAAAACCACCAACTTACCGCCTATCTCTATGTTTTTATTTTGTTTTATTGCTTGGGTGTGTTTTGGCCTAACATCAGCGTTAAAGCGTGATCTAACAACAGCTGTCTTGTTCTTTTTATTTCAACAAAATCCACATTTTTCAGTTTTGCTTTCACTTTTTCTTTTAATTTTCGCAAAATTCTGCTTATGCATAGAATAAGGGGAGAGAGAGTGAGAGAGAGGGAGGAGCGAAGAACCAGCTGATTTTTTAGTTGCATAAAGATGGATAATAGCCTCCCTCCTCCTCCTCCTCCTCTCCCTCCCCCTCCCCCTCCCCTCATTTTACAAAAGGTAAGGTTTTGCCCCATTTCGTGGCATACACCCACACCCGCACACACACCCACACGCACACCCACACCCACACGCACACACCTTCTCCTAAGTGTTCCATTGTGGTCTGTACAAAAAATGCATCAAATAAAACTCCTTTTTGCTTCCTATTGACGAATTTTTAAAGGCATTATTTCGGGTCTTAATTTTTGTGTGCTGATAAGTCAATAAGATTGGGGACATTGGTTGAAGTCACCGCAAAGGGTCGAATTTTTTTTGTTAATGGCAAATTACTTTGCTCTAAGAAGTAGATGGAAAGTTAAGGTATCTACATGAGAGTAGAACACTGATAAATTTACTGAACAAAATTTAAAGATAATGGACACCTCCAGTGATCCATGTAACACCTATTACCCGTGCCCACACCAATGGCATTTGCTTTTAGGCTACGTATTTCCAAGTGTATTGTTTTCAAGAAAAGGGTCTCTTATTAGTTAATTTAACTTTTTTTGAAACTCAAAAAGACCCAGATAGAGCAGGTCTTGACTAAATCACTTCCTAGTAAAGTGTTAAGGCTACAACTCCTAACGTGGGGAAATAGGGTATAGACCTGACTACTCAAGTACCTCTAAGTCTGTAGGGGAGTTAATTATTTGGCCAGACACTTCAACATCTCATCAACGGCTATTGCTCCTATGTTATCTTATGTCCGGATCATGAGTGGTTTTAAAAGAAGGGCGGGTTCATTCTTCTGCACGTCATTTTTTTGCAAAGTGAGACTCTTTTATCCTGTTGTAATAATAAGGGGGGGGGGTAATTTCTTGTGCTGTGATCAGGATATCGATAGGCTAAATTTGATCCAATCGCAGAGAAGTCAGACACGGAGTTTACTCAATATCAAGGTACTTTATAAACTAACTGCAACCCATCTTCGAACTGTTGATGTTTGGAGATGAGAGCATCGTCAGGCTTTTAAGACAACTAGGAGATAAGCAGGAAAGTGATTATCCTGAAAAATTCACCCATTAACTCTTCGGCTGTATTTTTTCAGCTTCTTGTCAGTTATTCAAACCTGCGCTTGTATCTATGGAGCAAATCGTAAATTTTTGGAAATGCTATTGTTGCTCTTCTTGGATGATTGGCGATTAGCATACGTACACTTTTATGACATGACAATATTAAATTAGTTCTAGTTTGGGGCTTGAAAATTACCAGTTATTTCTGCTGTAGGTTTGTTTAATCAAATATGAACAGATTGAGACAAATAAACTTTCCAAAATGATTAGCTGTGGAGGTTAAATCAGCTGGTAAGGAAGATGCTAAATGGCGTTTTCGCTAAATAAACTCATGTATGCTACCTACCAGGACACATTTCCCTCTAATAGGCTGTGATAATCACTTTCATTCATACGTATCGGTAACCTTGTTGTAGGTTACGATGACAAAACGACTGCCCACAATTCCGAGACTGTGGTCTATAAAGGGATCTTTACGCAGCACGCAAACTTCTATCAAAATCAGGTTTTTAAGACTAGAGGAGACGTGAAAATCTCTTGTGCTGTCTTTGGATAAATAGAATTATAGCATTTCTATCATTTCATTGACATTATCGAAATTGGAATGAAAACTTGGCTGGTTCCTTGTCCCTTCTGTTTCAGAATTGACGTGCGTCCAATTTTAGGACTTGATCATAACTGTTGGCAGCTCTTATTGCGTAATATTTCTATTCCACAATGAAACAAACAGTAATAGCGGGAAGTAGAGTAATTAAGGGTACAAAAATCTACAGGGCTTTTAAATAATGGCTGTGTTACTTTGAAATCGGCCTTCAATTTTTCTGGAACCGTTGCTATTTTTAAATCTTTGAGGGATGTCATTTTAAATGACCAGAATGTGGACAGTTCGTCTGAGTATCTGCGTGGAGTTCTGCTGTGGTTTAGGGAAGTATTTTCCGACTTGCACCTTGGCAGTTGTGGCAAATGACTTTTTTTGCGCATTTAATTATGGAATAGCGTATAAACTTGGGGAACAATAAACTGATCTAATAAATTACTACAGTCAGGGTGTCAAATGTGTCAAGTTGTTTAATGGGTGCAGTTCACGTGTGGCTCAGTTGATTGAAGGAACTAACAAAAGTGCAATTAGGCGATCATGCCATCTATTTTAAGGTACTTCATAATATGTGGGAATTCTTTCATGCCAATTTGGAATAAATACGTGAAATGAACATTTTGATCATTATCGTAATTTAATTGGGCCTTTTTTTCACATTCAATTGTGAATGGGAAGGAAAAGTGGCTGCTGTTGTTCTCTTCCTCAAATGTCAACTTTGTAGAAGGAGGATTGATGGCTGATGATCTATCTTCTCTGAACTTATGACCAGGAAATCGTCTAAGCTCCTTATTTTGAAACCAGCTTCTATATCCCAATAGCCAAATATCAATATCCTATAAGCCATAATGGCAGGCGTTTTGATAGTTATCATTAGCCCTTTAGTTGACTTCGGGCTTCACAGAGGGGAGGAGGAACATCAAAATAACATAAAGTCGAGAGGTGGGGAACAGAAGAGTGATTTACAGTTGTAAAAGCGACAAACACGCACAAAGGTAGAGAGGAGGTAAGGTGAGTACTGTGAAGGGGTCGAATTTGACATACAGTCGGGTCATGGTAGTTTGAAGTGAGAAGTCAACTGCCAGTTAATTGACTTTTTGCCGTATGAGAATACGCGTTGCCCAGGGTGCACCTTGTGGAGGTAAATTTATCGCACACCCATAAACCATAATATAGACATTTGCTGATTTCACTTTAGTGCTGCCACAAATGTTTGTGGGGCCAAATTAACGTCGATCTTGGGAAAAACTGTGTTGAGAAAGAGGGAGATAGTGGGTTGTGAAAAGATCGTGAACCACAACTTTTTTTGGTTAGTTGAGGTGCTTACAGCAAATATTGATCTGTCGTCATCCTTTGCATACTTTGATTCTCTTTACAAATGCTCATTCACGAAATCATTGCTTTTATTATCATTACTAATCAATAATTATTAGTTGCAATACTATTACCAATCAATAGCGATTATTTTATGCTACTCCTTGCATAGAAAGGTCTTTAAGAAACATATGTTTGATGGTGAATGATATCAATAAGTTCCTACATGGAAAGGGTCGTCAGTTGCCCAGATGCGGGCGGGCATTTTATCTACTCGAGTTAATAAAATATATTCAACTGTGTTCAGCAAGACTGTTTTAATGATACCTGTGGTGTTCATGTGTATTTCTAAGTGGATTACCACCTCTCATCTCCTGTCATAAATCTTCGGCAACATTATGCAATTGATTTTACCTCCTAATCAATCATTAGGCAAATCATGCAAAACTCATCACCGGCTTACTCTGAGTTGCCTACATTGTTTGCGCCCTGGTTACAATTGTTCCAACTTGGTAATGTAAGGGGGCTAGATAGACTCGTGACACAAACACAACGATTTCTCTATAACAGATGTGATTGGTTTATATGCAAACACGAAGTGGTGTTCCCATTTTTTGCACCCTTGTTATCCAGCAATTCAATAATAATAATAATAATGATATTTAAGAACGCGGGCATTGATAAGATTGTCCATAGTCTGAGTGTGCAGTGGTCAGTTACGAGACCCTTGCCCATTGGTGCGAATTCATTGATATGGATGCCCTACGAATTGATTTCGTTTTATCAATAGAAGAGCTAGAACAGCACTAATTTCTTGTGATTACGGTTCCATGGCAACTTCTTTCTACACAAATCAGGTGCGCTACAATGTGTTCGAGTTTTGTCCATGCCTGTTTATTGCAACCACAATGAATTGTACTCACTCCACTAAACAGCTAAATTGATGTGTTGATCGTTATAATCTATTTAATGCTGGTTTTCTGCTATAGTACAAACTTTTTTCACCACAGGGTCGGGCCAGATTTTACAATCCCTCCCCTCCAACTCTGCCAAAGGTTTTGGCACATTACGGCTCCTAATGTCTTACGGTTGCTGTGTTGACCTTTTGCATTTGGCTAATGCAAAACACACACGGGGCTGTCCTTGAATATTTTTGTGGTTGTAGTTTCGGGCTTTGGGAAATAGAATAGTATGTTATTTGACCAATAGCAGAATTCTGATTATACGCGACAACCATTTTTAATAATCCTTTGAGATTCGCATGGTAGAAGAAAATTTATTTATTTATTTCAAATGGCAGGCATTTCGATAGTTATCATTAGCCCTTTAGCTGACTTCAGGCTTCACGGTAGTTATCATTAGCCCTTTAGTTGACTTCGGGCTTCACAGGACAGCTATCATTAGCCATTTAGCTGACTTCGGGCTTCACAGAAGGTAGGAGCATTAAAGTGCGAAGAAATGATAGGGAGGAAAGAAGAGCGATTCACCTATCATTAGCCCTTTAATTGACTTCGGGCTTCACAGAGGGGAGGAGGAACAATCGAGAGGGGGGACAGAATAATAATTCACAGATGTAAAAGAGACAGACAAGCACAAATGGTGAGTAAAAGGCGAGATCTGCTGAAATGGTGAAATATGACATACAGTGGGGTGATGGTAGTTTGAATTCGGAAGTAAACTACCGGTTAATAGACTTGTATGCCGTATGAGTATACGTTGCCCAGGGCGTTGCCCAGGGTGCACCACATGGAGGTAAGTCTATCATACACCCAGCTGTCACAGTGACATTAAATGACAAATGCTGATTTCGTGCAAGTTGAATTCCTCTTTTTATTTTCAGATCGTACTTCTAGCATTTAGTGCGTTGATCTTGAATGTTTCTGATTGTCACGTGTCCAATAAGCACGTAAGAGGGAGGAAGGCGTGCGTATGTGTGTTTCTGAACCAGATCCAATTATCTGCAAATAATTTCATAAGAAATGAAGCTTTTAGACTTCTCTTAGATTTGCCGAAAGTATTCATGATAACCTAGATATGGCGATTGTTTCTTTTTCAACTATAAATGAAATCACCCCACTACATCCAATGAAATAAATTTTACTTAATATTATTAACATTAACTCACATTAACTGTGCAGTGCATAATGGTTTTCTGCGATGATTACTAATAAATAGTCGCTAAAATTATTGATTGAGTTTCAAATTTCGCAAGATTAGGCAAATAATATTTTTGGAGATATAGTTAGAGAAAAAAACGGAGACCTCTTCTTCTCTATCTTCCTAGCTGAAATCATCGAGCTTATTTTTGATTCAATTGATCTTTTCTTTGGTCATGAATCCACACACGCAGACTAATGCTGTAAAGATTGTGTAGTGACGTAGTGGTAACTTGTCTGCATGTGGAATAGAAACCTACCTCTTAAAGTGAATGAATATCAGTTCTTTAAACTTTCAAGAGTATGCTAAAATATCATCATACTATGATGTCTGTAAGGGATCATTCTATGATTGATGCAAAGATCACCATGAATTGTTCTACGCAATAGTAAACGATTGCCTAAGTACAAATCGAATATCAAACGAAACTCCATTTTAATAAAATGAACTAGTTGTTAGCTAGCCTACTTGATTTTAAAGATGGGGAGTTATTTCTCAACCCCTCCCTGTGGCCAACTAGCAGAGGATAAGATCTGAGTTTCTCACAGTCCATAAGACATTCTTTTCCACTATGTAGCGGACTCCGGGACCGTGACTTGGTTGTTTTCGATGTAGAGAAAGCTTACAACTCTACCACTGGGAAACTTCCAAACACATAGGAGGGTATAGTTCATTTAAAGTAAATATTATTATTATTATTATTTCAAATGGCAGGCCTTATGATATTTATCATTAGCCCCTTAGTTGACTTCGGGTTTCACAAGGAGGAGGGGGGAGGAACATATATTTAGGTTTTAGAACAGTTAACATTTGTTCATTAGTTGTCTTCTGACTTCCCAGTATCTCTGGGTTTCCGTCGTTATCTTTAGGGATGGACACCGAGTCAGGTGTGTCTTCTTCATTTCCTCCTCTAGGTCACATAGGGGACATGCTGGCTGAGCGTATACTCCTATTTAGGTCGAATAAGTGGGAATCAGGATAACTCTACTTTATCTGCGCTTCAGGATCATCAGGTCGACCGTTGTTTTCCAAATTTTATTCCTTCAGAACCACCATTTTTCATAAGTTCCTCCTTCTTAAGTAAAGTCCCCACTTTGGAAAATTCTTTTAACATCCATCCACCGACGAAGGGGCAGTCTCCCATTTGGTAGACTATACTAACTTATTCCATCTAGGTTAAATACGTATCTAACGAAGATGGGCTCTCCTAATTTCCATTGATTTTTTTTTGCATTTTAGGTGAGCCTAACGTACACATTCGAGAACAAGGATGCTCTCTGTCTTGTGCTAACCATCATGAATGGAGGTGATTTGAAATTCCACATTCATAACATGGGCAGCACAGCGGGATTTCCAGAGAGTCGAGCCAGATTCTACGCGGCTGAGATTACGCTGGGTTTGGAACATCTTCATTCTCTCCGCATTGTGTATCGAGATCTCAAACCGGAGAATATACTTATCGATGATCAGGGTGAGTCTGCTATCTGCTTGTTTGAATTAGTTTCACTAACTAATAGCGCCTATTACGAGTTATCAGGGGTGATGGGGTATCAACCTAACGTATCCTCATTTCTGTGAACGTCACGATTGTGGCAAATTTACTTGAATTGGAGATTTATGTTTGCTTGCAAGTTAACTAACTTCCTGATCACTACTTGTTTCTTCTGGTGATCTTATTTTTTCCCAAATCATTTGTGTTGGCAGATTCATACATTTTTTGGTTTTGTAAAATTCCTCTTCATTTCTTTTACCTTGTGCTGGTTTCATAACTTCCCGGCTTTTAATCAGTCAGTTTCAAGAACGGCGTTTGCTGTATGCCTGTTCAATGCGTCATGTAGACTTATTTATATCAAATGGCAGGCGTTTTGATGGTTATCATTAGCCCTTTGGTTGACTTCGGGATTCACAGAGGGGAAGGAACATCAAAGTGAAAGAAAGTCGAGAGGGGGTGGGGAGGGAACAGAAAAAGGTAGAACAGAAAGGTAGAAAAGAGGTGAGGTGAGTACTGTGAAAGTAGTCGAATATGACTTACATTGGGATCATGGCAGTTTGAAGTCAGAAGTCAACTGCCGATTAATAGACTTTTTCGCCGTATGAGTATACGTTGCCCAGGGTGCACCACGTGGAGGTAAGTCTATCGCACACCTCACGTCATGTAGACTAATTTATAAGAATCGAATCTATTCCACATTTCAAAAGGGCAGTTCTGTATTTAAAGTAACTCTAATCCCGCCAGACTAACTGTAAAAACTCGTTCGCTAGAAACAAATAATCTATACAAAGTCTAAGAGAATGAAAAAGTTTACTTGGACAGAGAAGACAGTAATAATGAATAGGCAAAGCAATTAGGGCAGATCGGGCTGTGGTAAACAGGGTTTATTAAGTTACGATGGGTGCGTTTATCATTTTTCTTCCACTGAGGAGCAACCGGTAAAGTTCCCACTGGGAATAAGAACACGGAGGAATGAGTC
>UZAE01000418.1:0-23924 GCA_900617975.1 Rodentolepis nana | reverse complement strand
CTAAGAATCAGATGATTATAGCTATTCTTAGAGTCCGTCCTCAGTTATGCACTTCCTCAAATAGTGCTAAAGATAAAAGTAGAATTAATGCCCTCTTGAACAATGCGAAGGGTAATACCAAAGGTCTTGACTTATGAAGGCCTTTCAACAGCGCATTGCTCTGGTAAACTTCCGCCACCAGGCTACATCAAAAGGGACTTTCCCCTTCTATTTATTTCAAATGGCAGGCGTTATGATAGGTATCATTAGCCCTTTAGTTGACTTCGAGCTTCACAGAAAGAAAGAGGAACACCAAAGTGGCAAAAAGTCGAGAGGGGGGACAGAATAATGATTCACAGACGTAAAAGAGACAGACAGACACAAAGGTAGAAAAAAGGTGAGTACTGTTTAATTAGTAGAATATGAAATGCGGTGGGGTCTCGGTAGTTTGAAATCAGAAGTCAACTGCCAGTTAATAGACTTTTTTGCCGTATGAGTATACGTTGCCCAGAGTGCACCACGTGGAGGCAAGTCTATCGCACACCCCATTTTGCTGCTATAAAAAAAGTTAATAAAGAAGGCTCCGACAATGCCATGGCTAGAAGGAATTAAACAAGAACTGAAGAAAATGATTTCGTGAGACCATGCCAATAAAGGTAAAATGAACACTTCAAAATATGTCAAGGATCCTTGTATAGGTTATGTTAGGGGCAAGTAGCAAGTCTTCGGTAGAACAAACTTATTATGGCCGAAAAATTCCAATCAACCTTTCACGTGTGCTTCAAAGCAGAGGTTAAAAGGAATACTGACGACAGCAAAAGTAGCTACTTGCTGAAAATAAAGAATTTTAATTAAAAAAATACAAAATAAATTACGGGATATAAAAAAAATTCAACAGGGATAAAAGAGTTGGGTGAAACCCGTGAAGTAACAAACCTCAAATTATGCAAATTTACTCTGAATTTCCACGACTATGAACCAAGCAAACCCTGGTGTAGGTGTTTACTCTGAACTACTCTCTTTCTTCACAGCAGAGGGACACAATAGATCCGCATTCGAAAGAGAAATAGAGGCCATTAAGATAGCACTGGGCCAGCTGTGGTGCATGGATACAAAATTCACCGAAGCAGTAATTCTTTCGGACTCGAAGTCAGAAATAAATTCAATTAGAAACAGAGAACCACCCAAAACAGCCGATATAAGCTTATGTAAAAGAACGTATCAGTTACTGAGAGAGAAAAAAGCAAAACCGTAGTTCTTCAAAGGATCCCCGGACACTTTGACATTATAGGCAATGAGGGCGCTGACAAACCACGATTTTGCAAGGCATAGACCGGCCGATGTCATTCCACACAATAAAGACCTTGATCAGGACAGAATTCAAGACTTCAAGAAGCATCGAACTTAAAGCTTAAACAAAGGAGAAGTAGTGGACAGTGGCACTCTTCAACATTGCCGACTGGCCAAGAATCAAAGCTGTCGCAGAGTTTATACTGTGCATCGGAAACAATTGCCTGGTTAAGCACCTACACAAAATGCGCATATACGCCCAATCAACATGCCTCTATGTGACCTACGGAAGGAAATGGAGAAGACCCACTTGATTCGGTGTCCAGCCCCAAAGACAACGACAGAAACCCAGAGATACTAGGAAGCCAGAAGTCAACTAATGAACTACTGTTAACTGTCCCAAAGCTTAAATATATGTCCCTCCCCCCCCCCCATTGTGAAAGCCGAAGTCAACTAAGGGGCTAATGATAAATATTATAGTCTGCATTTGAAATATATACAGGTTATTATAAATCAATTTGAAAAAAAGAACCCGAAACAATCTCAGCCTACCTGACCACCTTCAAATGTCCATGTTCACAGGCCACATGAAGGAGACGCCTCTCACGCGAATCCGCCATCGAAGCGAGAAGGTAAATGGTGGCAGTGCTGCTCGAAATTGATGAAAAATCATCTTCAGAAGCGATTGATTGGTTCACCAGTCTTTGTAATCGCTCCAGACGCCCTTTTCGAATCAGCTTAAAGAGCTTGGATTTCAGTCCCTCACCCTCTGGTTCGCCCTACATTCCAGCCAAACGGTTCATACAAAAAGGAAACAATAAATTAGCGTAGACAAGTGAATTTTATCCTAACTATGCTGATTTAAACAATATTAATGAAGTGGAAAAAAACGGAGACAGAAATGAACTAGAATGAGCCGTGAATGTCTAGTGGAAATCAATTAATCGGAAATCGATACACGCACAGCGTACTCAAGTGCAGCATAAGGGGGCAACTTTAATATAATACGTTTTGTTACGAATTTGCACTACTATACTAGGAATAGATTCCCAAAACTCAAAATAATGCATTTTCTCAGAGTTTACTTTATTAATCAGAATCATTATTGACCTTTGAACCTCAAAGCAAACAACTAACGCACAAAGCAGGACACAATTAGACACTAGAGGCAGCCCCAATCGAACGTAAATAGCAAAAAAACAAAACGAAGCAATTCCACTATTTGTAAAAATATTACAGATTTTATTATCTTTTTAGCCATTTTATCACCAATTTCAAATTTGGACACATTATTAAACCTATCGTCATTTGTATTAGTAGTAGTAGTAGTAGTAGCATTAAGAAAGCAGAGAGAGAGAGAGAGAAATAGTTGGGAGCCGGAAATTCAGAGGCAAGAGTCAAGAAAACTTGGCCACAAGGATAGAATACACACTCACAGAAAAGTTTTCAGGGTGGAGACAAAATAGCGAAGATCGAGTTTGTTAAGGAGGTAGGAAGACTGTTCATACGCTTCAGCATTTGTTTACACAAAGGGATGAGGGAGGGAGGGAGGGAGGGGGGGGGGGGGGGGGGGGGGGGGGGGGGAGGAGAGCTAGAAAATAAATGCCCCACACAGCGGTGTTTTAGGGTGATTTTTTCAAGGAGATAGGGGGTTGATTAAATATTCCTGAGACAGATCAAGGAAGCTGGCACGCAGGGAGAATAGAAGAAAGGAGTGAGGGGAGCGAGGGAGCAAGAAGGCGAAATCTACAAAAAACAATGCTGCTGCTGTTGTTATTGTTGTTGTTGTTGTTGTTGCGTTGTGGATTGTGAGGTAACCACATTTTGGGGCGGTATAAAAAAGCTTTGGTCTTGGGCTTGGTTTGGCGGCTGAGGTGGAGCCTGTGAATTGGAGAAGTCGGCGGAGGAGGGTGGAGCTGCGGTTGGGTGGGATGTAGAGCAGGGGTAGTATTGTGCAGGGGCACCAGCCTGGTAACCATCACTACCACCACCACCGCCGCTACCACTAGCACTTTGAGGTCGCCAATCGGAAGTAGTCACAGAGGACGTATATACATTCGGATCGCGTTTTATGGGTACAGTCTGATTAGGAGGTGGAGTAGAATAGTTATATTCAAAGCCTCCAATGGGAGCAGGAGGCGCAGAAGGAGGTTGCTGTGGCATCGAGGGGACACGATTCCGGGCCCCGCGTTTTGTGAGGAGCATCTCGGTGAGAAGACTTTCATTTGGAATGCAGAAGGCATAGTAACGTCCAACCAGAAAGCTCTCTAGCTGAAAGGCTACGTGTTTCACCTCGGTGAGTCGACTTAAAAGTAGGCTGAGACGCTCAGAGGCTGCGATTGTCGCTAGCATTGCAGGAGTGGCTAGGCTTATAAAGTTTAGGTAATCCGGAAAGTGTGGGATATGACCACCCCTTCGAAATTTTCGTCGTGCGGAACGAAGAATAAAGTGGCAGAGCTCACCTTGGACCTGCTGTACGTAGCGCACGCTTGGTTGTGTTAGTTGTACGTCTAAAACAAGAGAGAACGATGAAATTTCATGGGGGTGAAGGGGGCTGAAATTTGTAGTATAGCGGACAACTGTAATCGATCATTCCACTGGATTGAGGAACTTTAAGGAAAAAATAAGAGGCAAATTGCTCTAACTGAGAAGAACGATTTGCAGCAAAATGAGTAAAATTCAAATGCATTTGAGTCCTATTAGACACAAAAGGGTACAATGAAGAAAGTGAGTAGGTCAGCATTCACCTTTTCTTTGTCTTTTGTTTATTACCAATCCAATCAATGCCTAAAAAAGAAATTTTGATTACCGAAGAGGCGACTTCATATCTTTGAAAAGTTCACACTCTCTCGTCAATTTACTAGAACATGAAAATAGAAGGCATTATTAAAGCTATCTATTCTTAGTAGATGACAGTTTCGAAACAGTGTAGCGAAAACATGTTACTACATCATCCTCTACAACGGAACACAGTACAGGACAAATCCATTTTAGTGTTTGCCTCAATTGTCCTAAAACTATGATCCGACCGAAATGAGTGTCGCGCAATATCATCACGGGCATCATTTACCTTTTGGAATGGCAATCTCCCATTCCTCCCTCTCATCACCATCTACACAACTGCGCACCTTCACGTTGGGCATCTTATCTTTCAACCAAAATAAAAGGAAATAAATGACAATATGAGAGAAAAAAAGGCAGATTAAAGCAATTAATGCTGCGATAAGAGAATGAGCGCGTGTGCTTTAAAGCGTATACCAACATTCAAAATACGACATGACTTTAGATCGGGGTTTCCCTTGTACCTTCCAAAAAGGCATACAGCACTTTTTCACTCTGGAGATTTACAAGTGAGCTTCAATGAAGTGAAACCCCACTCATCTGCGAATAGGCGAACAAACAACGCTGGTCAAATAAAAAAAGAACTGAACAGAAGAAGACCAGCCAAATTTACCCGCGTAGAAGAGAATGCCTTCTGAAATCTATTCTCCTCTGCTTCCAAGATAGTATATTTTGAAAGATGTACAGTTCCTACCTCAGTTCGGTGAGCTACTTGTCTTCATGAAAAATGCGCAAGATTTTTAAAGCAAGCTCCATAATAAAGAGAACACTCCAATCGATAAAAGTTCAGTCGACGTGAGCTATAGCAATGTGTATTTGTGTGTATTTTATTTTAAGGATGACGAGAAGCGAAGTAGAACACACACACACACACATGCAAGCCTTACGGACGTGTGAATCCGCACGAACGCAATGGAATTGCGACACCATAGCGACACACGCACCACACCACAGCACAGAGAAACGTGTGACCCGAGGAGGTCAAGGCACACACGAGAGAGAGAGGACGGACGTGCATATACATACATATACACACAAGCGCGCAAATGATTTTTGCTACGGAACCGTAGACTCTCTGTAGTAGCAGAAACTGTGCACGTGTGTGCACGCAAAAATATGCTACCATTTAAGTCCCTTTACGTCACAACCAAGAGAAATATTTACATACATACATACACTGGAGTGCATCGTGTAGGATGCGCTGTTAAAGGAGTGACAAGCGGGCGAACCTTAAATCACTTTGGCAGATGAGTTGGGAGGGTGGGGGTGGGGGGTAGGAACAAAACACTGAAAATGCAAATATACACGAACCTGTCATAATCCAAGTAAGTCCTAAAGAAGCCCACAAAAGCCAGGAATCAACAATACGACACAGGATGAAGCAAAGTTAATTGATTTACTCAAAATTCTGCAAGGCGGTGATTATGTATGCGTGGTGAGGATATTTTAATACTCGGCGACAGAGAACAAGTTGAAAATAACCGAGAATCAGATAATTGAATAGCCTTGGCATTACAAAAATTGACAGCTCCACCCCCCCCCCCCCCCCCCCTCCTCGAACCCACCCACCCACACTTATGAGTGAAACAAAGTTGACTAGGTTTAAGAATCACTTGCTAATGATAATAGGTGATCACAAATTTGAATCAGTCGTTTCAAAGCCATACTGAGCAAGTAGAGACGCATGTCTGACAATGACTGTATGATTTGGAAGAAAAGTGAACAGGGATTGCTGGAAATCATTCTCATCACTCATTTCATTTCATTGTAGACTTATCGATAATTCCCCTTCATCCCATAATGAAATAATTGAGGATTGCCTTTTACTCCGAGATTTCAAGAACACCTTCAGACACCAATAACTGCAAATCGCTAACTTAATCAGCTAAAATGCATATTAACTTGGAAACTCAAGCTGATATTAAATGCTAGGGGGTCTTCAATTTGGAACGAAGTGGGTGAAAATCCCGTCAGCCAAATTTATTGCTTATTCTTTATCCATTCTTTAACTCTCACACACACACACACACAATACAGACGATATATTAACTAAGAAAAGCGCAATTTGAGCATGTATATGCAAATTTCACGACTGTTACTCTACCTAGTTTCGCAGAGAGGCCAATCAGTTGGAAACAATTATTCCTTAGGAGGAGTTTATCTTCACCCCCCCCACCCCCCTCCTCCAATCCGTGTAGTTTATTACGCTTTTCTTCTCTCATGTCCAAAAACAAGGCACTTTCCATCTTGCTAAGGAGGAGAGAGAAAAAAATCAAAACAGCCCAGTAAATATGATGAAAAGAGGATCGAATACACACACACACACACATCAATTTCCATCTGTGCGTGTCTGTGTGCACTGTGTGTGACGGTGTGACTAAGCTCCCCTCTCCAGCACTGACCAAAAATTGTGCGCTGCACGCGTGAAAATGGACGACGAGCCAAGAAGTCAGACGACTGATGTGTGTGTGTGTGTATGAAATACGAGTGGTGGGTGGGTGCATGAAAGCAGGCCAGTCACGTGTGCAAGAGCGCGACAGTTAAATGTGTGGCAACAACACACACACACACACAAGTGGACACAGACAGACGACAGCCTACTCCACCATTCTCGTCACAGCTTCGTTATCCGATGGCTCTGGATGGCTGCCTATATGTGGCTAGACAAAAGAACCCTTTTGTTGGACAAGCCACAATCTCGAGCGGGCTAGACACAAATGGGAAATTATCCAACATGATAACTCAAAGTAACAGACAGTGCGACCTTGAGGCACGAATGCCATAAAAACTATGAATGTCAGAAAAGTTAATTTGAATATTGTAAGATCAGATAAATACAGAATTCAAAATTATGATTAGAAAGACTCAAGCCTCTGGAGCTCATCTGAAGGAGGATTGATAGTACTTAATTCGGGTAGGGAGAAGGAAACCCAGAATCACCCTAGCCCGAAACTCGTACCAATAGCATCTTTAATGGTAGGCCACAAGGCCTATTTTTGTTATGACTGGTACATGGAAGGCAAATGAGAAGAATACAATTCTTTCTATAATGTCGGAAGAACCAGGTATCAAGGGATTTATGGAAAAATAGGAAGATCCTAATGAAGGAATTTATTTGCAGTAGTTCTGGATGTACTAGGCTATTTCAAATTAGTTGTAGATGGAGTTACCTTGGGCAAACCAAACGCTGACTGAATATCACTAACTGATGGGTGGTCGATTCAAAACAATTTTGTAGATCTAGTGAGATGCCAGAGGCAAAATAGTCATAAGGTCTTTAAAAGAGCCTTGTGAAGCATGAAGATCACTGAATCCCCTCTGAAAATGTACTTTCACAACACCTAATTGCATCGGATTTAAGGTTCACCTGAATACAATGATGCAACTATAGTATTAACTGGAGAAAACTTCCCCTTCTTAAGTGGCTACGAAAAACCCGCTGCTAAGTTGTCTTAAAGTATACAACTTCGTTCAACCTGGTGAGTGTATCGATAAGAAGGAGACATCAAAAGTTGAGACAACTCAATTTTGGCAGATATGAGGAAACTAAGACACCATGCCATTACGACATAGTCTTGTGCGATTTAAGTGGAAGTTCTCTGATCATAATAATACTTGCATATGGCCAATTCAAGTGTGTGTGCATGTGTGTGACTATAAAACAGAAGTTTAGAGGTCCTAGGTTCGATACCTAGACAAAGGGGGTCAATGACAATGAAACAAGAGGTAATAAAAAGCGTGTTTCTCGTGGAGACGGCTTCTTTAAACTCTGTACATGATAGGCACCAGAAAACACCTTCCTTCAATGGCCTTTCAACCCCATTAAGGTAAACATTCACAATACATGACTTGGAGAAAGCGAAAATATTTTAGAACTACCCTTACGCGAATCACCTTTAAATGATGTTTCCAGAAACTGGAATTGACCAGGCCGTTTGGCTATCGACTTTAATGGGTGTGCACCAGCGAACATCCCTCTCATGACCTCTGGCTTGATAGACGTACACATTGGGCACTTCGACACATTACCCATTTGAATATGTAACGTTGGCAATTTAGGGTAAAAACCCCCAACTTAATCTCGGCGGGTTAGCAGAAAATGAAACCTTAAAAGCCCTAGGATATTTGAAACTCATGAGAACAAATATACATACTAGCTAACCCTTATCTGACAACTGGAGATATGATAAAAGATAAACAGACAGAATTGCGAAACAGAAAAAGACCAGTGCTTAGATAACGATTTTTGAACAACATTTAGACACACCTTAGAAGACAATTTCTTTTAAGATACATACATATATACACATTACAGCCTTCTAATTGCTTACATGTAAAATGGCAATTGGGTAAAAATCAGCATCATGACTTCGAAAGCGGAGTTTTTCAGCCTGCTCACTTCTTTGTCTTTTTTGTGTCAACAGATAGGAGAAGAGGCAGGCAGCATTGGGGGTTAACCAGGTAGAGCTTAGGCGAGAGGGCGAATGGAAAGGTAAGTAAAAAAGGAGAATAGGAGGGGGGAGGGAGGGTGAGGAGAAGGGGAGGAATATATTAGCCTTAACTGAGCATGGCTACGTGTACCCGCATACGTTACAACACAACACGACTTTGACCAGATCAGTGCGATGGACTTAGCTCCACGTGGTGCACCCTGAGCAACGTATACTCATACGGCAAAAAAGTCTATTGACCGGCAGTTGACTTCTCACTCCAAACTACCATCACCTCACTGTATATCGTATTCGACCGCTTCCACAGTACTCATCTTACCTTTTTTTTCTGTTTTTGCTTCTGTCTCTTACATCATTGAATCACTCATCTGTGCCCCCCCCCCACTCTCTCGACTTTTTCACTTTGGTGTTCTTTCCTCCATATGAAGCCTGAAGTCAACTAAAGGGCTAATAATAACTATCAAAACGTCTGCCATTTAATATAAATAAATAAATAAATATTATACACCTAAACACTCTTCATATTCGGTGTCAATGGGAGAGATAGATAGGATGGCAACTGATTTACGGACACGGAGTGGAGAAAAAGAACCGAAAAGAAAAAGATTGAATTGTGTGCAGAAAACAGTGGGCATAAATTCGATGACTGACTGACTGACTGACAAGATCACGCATGTCCAACAACTCGGAAGCCGACACAGAAAATAGAAAGGTAGAAAGTTCAGTGACGCCAGCAATACCACTTCAAACCCAACATACGAAGTAAATAGGCTTGCATTGGCATTCAGTAAATTAACCTACCTGCACTCGCTCATATAAAATCTACCAAAAGTTGATCTCATTCACGATTTGCAATCTCCAAACTTTTGGAAAATTAAAATAAGATGATATAGTTAAGGCAGAACGACCCTTCGAACGGAGACGACAGCTCCATAGTTTCCTTATTGGCAAATCAATAAAATGTCAATCATCCAAAAAAGGAAGGAGAATAATACTGCGATTACCATAACTGCTTTTCGATACTTGGAGGTAGAAAATTATTAGATTAAATAATAAGTCCAGAGTGCAAAATAGCTTCACGAAGCACACACACACACACACATTCACCAGAAAGAAACGCTTTCCCCTAATTTCGCTATTTTGTACTAAGCTATTTAACTATTTCCGGCGTTCAGATGCTCGTTCGTGGGTAATAAAATTTCAACCCAAACGAAAAACTCGCAGCATTGCCACCCAATATTTTCAACTTACTTCAGAGAATTCAGAGAAGCATGAAATAGGGGAGGGAGATTAAAGCGATGCCAATAAATACACTCCTTTGCTTTTGAAATAGATTCATCCACCACAATTCTCCTGTTCAGAGAGGGAGAGAGAGTCTTAGATACGAGCCTTCGTTTAAATAGACCCAAAAGAACGCAACCAAAGAAATCATAACCTGGTAATGATTAAAATGTTGCGTACAACAGTAAAAGCATGAGCTCGACTCACGAGATAAAACAATTAAAAAAAATCGATTCTATACGAAATCGATGTCTACCCGAGCTGCAAAATTATAAATTAGAGAACAGGCAAACGCATTAAAGAGTCAGTCATCATTAATCTAACTGCATATGTTATGAAATATTATGGAAGATAACTGGAACATACAATGACGCATATAAAGTTAAAGACGTCATATATTTTATCAAACACATAAACCCTCACCCCCTCCCCCTCTCCTACCCCCTTTACCCCGACGATCAACCTCTTTCGACCACACAGAATAAAAAGTAGAGGAAAAAACAGTTAGACGCACAAAAACATTAACACATAGACAATTACATCGAATCGCAAAGGGAACAGTGACTCACCGTGTTTGAGGCAATTGAAGATAGCAAGAAATTTGAGACAAGTGAACTCATGACTAGAGGGACTGAGTTCGAGAAAACGCTTTACTAGGCCCATCATTCGTTGATTGTCATCGCCAGGCAGGAGGTAGCTCATTAGGGTAATCACGAGGTGATACAACTCCATATTTGAGGGTTCTGTCGGAATAACTGTTCCAATCTTCACAAAAAAACACAACAAAAGCGATTAATGCATGAATTTAAGGCAATCAGTATATACATATAAAACCTCAAAGGAAATTCACCCTTGTTTTCTCCTGAAGATTAATTATTAGACACTGGAGGAGCTCAATAATAATCACCTCACTCCAACTGCTATTCAGGAGTTGCATTTTGTCCTCAACCTGTAAGGGAGGGGAGAAAGAAGGAAGTAGAATAGTGAATGACGGCTTTTCAACAATTCTCACAAAGCAAAATACACGCGTGTACACACAATTTGAATTGCAAATGAAACAGAGCAGAGAGGATGGGTGGGACATAGCTAGCAGAAAAGTTAGCAGTAGTAAGTAGGGATCTCTTCGAATTTTAAACTGCGATATATGTATATATATATATATATATATATATATATATATATATATAACTTGGAGTTGGCATTCTCAAATCTATATTTCATAAAATGGAGATATTCAACAGGCAAAATGATGAATCTCAAAATAAGGACAACACCATCACAGAACAAAGTGCACAGAAAAGTGCAGCAGTCAAATATCAACGAGGAATATTGCCCGCTTAGTTCCAAAAAAACTCAATTTGCACACAATGAATCATACGCCTGAGCACCATAATAGCCAAGTGTGCTTGTGTGCATTTTATTCACCACCGAGCAAGGAATGCGAAGTCTAGACACTTCCTTATATGTGGTGCCTCAGAATTTGACCATTTGATCAGCAGAGTTCAGTTAATGTTAATATTACAATGAGTATTTAGACGTATGAAAGACTAATTAGTTGAGGAGCGCAGAGACAACTCCTAACATTGAGTTTCAGTTTTCACCCTGTTTACCTTACGGCTATTCAAAGACATAAGTACATTCGAGGGACTGGTCAACCATGTGGCAGCGATTAAATTGGACTAATTTTATGAACGAAAATTAGGAATTCTCCCTTGACGTTTCATCGTCACATTCGTTTGATACCAAAAGAAGGCTGACGTCTTAACCCGAGCAAAGTATGAGAGGTTACGCCACTCTCATCCGCATTTCCAAAGAGCGCTTAGCTGGTAAAACTCAAAGTTCACACAACTTTAAACTCAATCAATATCTTCAATCCCGCTCGCCCATTACTAACGCGTTTCAGTTTCAGCAGTTCTCAATATCTCCTCCCACCTTCTAATTCAGATACGAATGTGCTACTACACATTGTCCAATTCAATTCTTGATCTTCGTAATTGGGAAAGGCTGTGTAATTATGTGAGCATTTAAAAGATTAGTACGGCTTTATACGCCATGGTTACAAAAATCCGACCAAGTTAATTGTTTAAAGAGTTTGCAAAATGAATATGGATGCTAAAGTGGATAAGAGCAGAAAAACTAAGCTTGTACCAGGTTTTATAAAATAGGAATGGGATTGAGATAGCAAGCACAATTCCTCAAGAGCAAACCAGCGACATACCCTACCACCAATGTTATAGAAAGTTCTAATGGATAATTTCAACGATCCACACAAAAAATGGTTACGAAAGACGATGACACAAATTCACAGCTCTGGGAGATTAATGGTCAATAAGTTATTGGCTTAAAAACAAGTGAAAGGGGAAGGGAAATGTGAGCTCTCCAGTTTGAAGGTTCCAGAATGTTACTCTCTTATGATCAAATTAGGCAAATTTTGCAGTAGACTGTTTATTTACCCAACTAGATCAATACAGCAGATGAGAACGAGTGAATGAAAGGCAGCACATCTCGTTACTCTAACGAAGTGAGGGAGTGGGAGAATGAGGGAGAGAAAGAGGGGAGAAACCTGGTGTAAAATTGAAAACAACGCATATGGCTTTGTGTGTGTGTGTGTGTGTGTGTGTATATATTAGTCTTTGTCGTGCTGCCCGCGAGAATATACTATGTTCTACCACTTCCTCCACGTTTCAATTTTAAACCCGATTATCAAGCACGCGTTCACACCTTCTCTCCCGCGCATTACTCCAGTTTCAAAGTGTGTATGTGTGGGTGGGTGTATATTCCTCGAGAAACGTCTCGAAAAGTGAGATGAAGAGCGAAGACGAGCTCGTGTAGACCCCTCACAAGGCCAACTAAGAGCAGAGATGTAGAGTGGAGGACTTAACTGCTCTCTTTATTAGCTCCTTTTCATTGGCTGTCTTCTAATTCACTTATTGTGAGGTGAAATAGGGCAATAAAAACGCCGTAGGATTGGGACTGCACTCTCACTCTCTTTTCAGTACTTTCGAGGAAACCACGCCCAGGCCCATTCAAATACACAGAGGGAGAGAGAGAGAGTACAGGGAACCAGCCAGGAACACGAAATAACTCAAACTTCTAGAATGTGCATACATTAAGGAGTTGATGGCATGTGGTTGTTGTTTTATGGTTAAGAACTGCACAGGCGTAGGAGGAAAGAAGGAGGAGAGATTTAGTGGTCATACCGCCCGTAGAGAGAGGGAGAGGGAGAGGGAGAGAGGGAGAGAGAGAGGAAATTTTATTTCCCCCCATAAAGGAAGTGCATCACATACACACCTTCATACACACACAACGCAGGCACTTACCCGAATAATGCGGAAGATTTCTGTTCGATTGACCCAATCCACCATATGGAAAAGACACTCCTCGAGCATACTCGTGAGTATACCCAATACGCTGTCCATATTGTCCAGATTGGAGCCCGAATAACCATTACCAGGTTGTCCACCACCTACTCGTCCACCTTCCTCAAGAAGTTCTACGAATTTCTAATTAAAAAAAGAGGCAAATAGGTACATGGTTACATAGGCAATTACTCTTCACTAAAAAGAGAGCTTGAATGAACTAAAATTTACGCAATAGAATTGCCTCGCTAAATCAATGATCTTCTCCGAATGATCATTGGAAGCGGCGAAGAGTTGGAGGAAATTGATGCCCTCAAAAGAGCTGCTGACAGTGGGAGCTTTAATGTTATTGCCAAAGTCAACATAGTCCAGCGCTTCATCTTCCCCATCAGAATAGCCTTCGAGCTCAAGGACTTCTTCAATCAGCTCGTCTTTATTTTCTTCTACAGGGGGGAGATTTTCCTGAGGTAGGGGATATCCTGAAGTATTCATCCGATTATCAAAGCGTACACTACTGCTACCACCCCCACCACCACCACCTTTCATTGAGTTCTGAGAGGAAGAGTAGTATTCAGCAGCTTGAGATCGAGAAGAGGAAGCCGCTTGGCCAGACCACATAGGTACAGCTTGGGAATCGATGCTTGAATCGGAGGTGTTTGGCTGTGTATAGGCATACTAAAAATCCCACAAACAAAATCGTCATTAACGTTATGGAGAAGTTTCTCAGTTGAAAGTGACGAAAGGAATGCTTGTATGCAAGAACGAACTTCATTCAGCTACATTGGCTTCTAGTCAATAAAAATGAAACAAGAAGCTCTGGCTTAAGAGTACGCGTAAGTTTTCTCGAAAAATGCTAATTGTGATTAGTATGAGAGAGAACTATCAGTCAGCCAACAAAAAGAGAAGGCATGAGATGACAAAAAATAGCATTAGTTATTAGTTCATAAAATGAAGAGATAACTTCACACGTTCTTGATTATTCGAACATTTGCTAACACTTCTTGCGGAGTTACTTTTTGATCCTCCTGCGTGCCCCTAAGCTTCTTAATTCCCCCCCCCCTCCCTTACGGTAATAAAATTTCAAAAGTAGCCATTATATGAGTTATAAATTTAAGAGCATTTTAATTTCTAGGACATTACGCTAACGTTAACAATAATAATAATAATAGGGAAACTTTTCCCGCCTTGAAGAGAAGGGCCACGTATCCAGAAGTTGGTGCAGTACTCTGTACTCACCAGAGTAAATGAACGCGCTTCTCAAAGCTCAAAAAGACAAAGAGAAATATGCGGTATGAAAATACTCCCTTCTTAAAGCATCAGTTTGTATTGATTTAGAGCCACAAAAAGTACGTTAGCATAGACCTCATTACTACGGGTATAACAGGTTACATTGGCCAATTATAAATACTTCAGATCTTGTAAAACGTATGGTGTTTGAGGCACAACACAAATCGCGAATGACAAAATTATGCTTTCCTCATAGGCGGGAATAATTAATACCTTGTTGTGTACCTTTTTACTAATGCGCAATTGAAATTTGCACATCATCACGACTACGTAAAATTGCACGTGTTCTCAAGGTGAAAAAAAAACGAACAGTGAGTAACATAAAGGAGCGGATTGAAATGGCAAACAATAATATTATGGGAAAAAAGTGATTTTCCGATTTAGAGAGGCACCAATTATTTTTTACCACTTCATTTTAACGGCTTTGTGGAGAGCGAAACGTGGTGTCAGGTTAGGGAAACATGTACTAGTCATATTTGATCGAGATTAACTATTTGAGAGCAGTACTTACTTCAGGCCCAGAAGTGGGAGCGAGATAAGCGCCTCCATTATCATTAGAGGTTGAAGAAGCGAGGGGAAGCATATCTCTTTTCGGCAGAGGCAGAGTGGCACCCTCATACATTCCAGAGGAGTTTGAAGAACACGGGGTGTAAGTTGCATGATGACTTCCAGAATTCGGCGTTCCTGCCGCTGAGGACATGTACGGTCGCAGTGCTGGCGGACCGTTCGATGCGGGATTCACAGAGGAGGAACCGGCTGTAGAGGAACCAGAAGTTGGAGCTATCCAACTCTCTGCCTTAACGATACCACTTTGAGGATTGATTGGAGTACTAAAAAAGAAATGGAGTAGTAGGAGGAGCAGTGCGCAATGGATTTGTGAATTACTTAAGAGCTAAAAGATCTCTAATGAGAATCGTGAAGAGTCTCCAATTTTGTTAGCACATTACTAATATTAAAATGAAGTTTGTGAAATCTGTAACGATTTGAAAGAAGAAGAGCTTGAGTGCTGCTAGTAAAGGATGAGCATTGAGGCTTGATGAAGACTCAGACGATTTGTGAAACAACACTCCCCCCCCCCCCCCCCCCACCATGAGAGGACGAATACACATACAGAGACTAGCAAGGTTGTTTAGCACAGAAATACTTGCTTTCCATTGAGTTTCTGAAGTCCTTGAGGCAGATGGTTGAAGTGATACTGAATAAACGGCGAAAACTTGTGACACGGTATTTGAAGCATAAATTAGACGTTTTCATCCATATGTTTCAACTCGTGAGACAAGTGACAGTATACCAATATACCGAAATGTTCCGACTGGGCAATAAGATAAAAATATTTCTAGAATGAATATTATAGCAAAGTCCACTCGACTAAAGACCTTGGAAAAGTTAAAACACACATATAAGCATTAGATGTTGAACCATTCTATAATAAGTCAAGTATATCAAATATAAATGACCATTTATTGATCAGAGTGAGGATAAAGGGCGTAAAAAAGGAAACGCGCAAATGAGAAAGGGAAAAGACGGACTCCAGCAGGAGAAACTCCAATATGCACCAGGCACAGGGGATCCTCTCAACCGATAGAATTTGTAAAAATGAAATTAGCAAAAAAAATCATAAATCATATTTAAAAACTAAACCTTTACCATGCAAAAATTGATGTAATATGAGATGATAATGGAGGAAAACAGGAAGCATGAAGAGCCCGCGGTTTGAAAGAAATTGAGTTCTCTGATTCCGACTTCTTCCCTTTTTTGCTTTCAACACCCATACAGCTGTTATCAATGTTATCACATGATTAGAAATTGGAAAACACTTTATTCCTTGGAATAAAGTAATAACAACAACGATTAAGGACAATGAATAAAAGGCATTTCCGAATATTCACTTTATAACAATGCTATAAGGGCGTGGAACTTATAGTTATCAACAAACTTGCTAAAGGGATTTTTTCCAAAGTCGATCACTAGTAAAGGGAAGTTGTCATTGTCTCTGTAGTAATTAAAAAAAATTCGAATTTCACCACCCGTTCTGGTAATTTCAATAGACAAGGATATTGTAGCCTCTAACTCTGTGGAAATGTATAAAACCAGTCGACCATGGGTAACAACATTGAGCATAATATTAAAGTTATTTATAAAATTTGAAAAAAAACACCCTTACCCTCCAAGATTAAGAGGAAACGGCATATCAGCAATGGGATCAACAGCAGTTTTAAAGGATAGCATGATTTTTGCAGCAGGAAATTGGCTGCAGTGACACAGGTACTGACAACATATCACAAAAAAAACTAATAATATGTCACTCAGCCACAATAACAGATACCGCATTACCACCACCATCGCACAGAGTGGATGGTAATTGGCTGAGCCATGCACACACCAATCCCCGAGTGATAAAGAATCAGACGTTTCGCAAACCGCCATTCAGGATACAATTTGATTGGCATAACGGTAAGCACACCCGCACACACAGAGTAAGCAGAAGAAAGAAGAAAGCAACGCAAGGTGTGAAGTGCAACCTGGATGATACGCACGCACCCGCGTAAACTAGCGCGCCCAAACCACCTCCGCACAAATTGCGGAACATTAAAAGAAGAGGAGGTTATACAATAACTTACTCAAGACCGCTGACGGTAGTTGAATTGACGGAATTCCAGTACAATTTTTGTGGGGCGGCATCTTGACTTCCTGAATCTCCTAGTGGAGATTTGGACGCACTAGGGAAGCCTTCACCACTAACAAGCTGATTTTCCAGTGAGATAACCCCGTCACCGTTTTTAACTTCTTTCGGTGAATTAGTTGAGGGAGAATTGAGCAGTTCAATTCGACGGATTTTGCTGCTCCCTGACATCCGATCATCATTAATGGCTGAAAGGAGATAAAAAAGTTTTAAGAGGAATATATTAAAAGTAAAAAACTTCAAGTAAAATAAGGACATCTTAATAATTTGCACTCAAAGTACAAACTTGAGAAGTTATACCTAATAAGGCTACAGCATCAATTGACAGGAAACAAAAAATGACCTTGATTGACAAATAGTTTATAAAAATATGAGGTTTCCTTAAATAGATTAAATGAATAACAAGCATGTAATGAGTGATAAAGACAGGACAGCAGCACTACAACGAAAAGATGCTTAGTTAGAAAAGAGAAATATTCAAAAAAACAAATAAACATTTAAAGAAAAAGAAGACAACGAATATTAAAATCAATAATAAGATCAGTACTTGATTGAACGGATGGAGTTGGGCCAGAATTATGCAGCTGTTCTTGATTGGTATCATAAATTTCCGATGGAATTGGTGTATTGGACATTACTATAAACCCAGACAACTCCTAAAAAATAACATGAATTTTTAAAATATAAATAAGAAAATAAAAACGACAGATTAAATAAACGAGAAAAAATTAATACATAAATTTAATTAGTTTCCAAATAGAAAAAAATAAAATGTAAAATGAGGCCGGTACATAAAGCAACTAGTTTCCACAAAAATAATGAGAATTTTTCAGTGTAATCTGGTAACTTTACCTTAATGCATCAATACGCTTTAATGATAATTTATAGACTTTAATCCTGAACGGTTATTTTCATAAAAACGCACCAATTGGAATTAAGCATTTATTCATACAAACTACACATCTTTACAGATTTTTGAAATGCATATTCAAAGATTTAACTGATATTATTTTATTTTAACAGTATTTTATCATATGATATTTGCCATTGCTTCTCGTTTAAAGTTAACTCATTAATAATCAATTTAAGTGGCCTTTCAACCTAAGTCATTTTCCAATCTCATAAGTTAATTATGAAGAGCAATAATTGAAACCTAATAATGGTTTGGATATTGATTTTGTGTGTTTAGATTTGATTTAATGATGAATATTTTTGGGTTCGGATCTAAATAAAAATTGAAAAAATGACTTTCTTATGTGAAAATGCTACCCAAATTCTTACTTTTAATAGCGGGTAAGGTAAAGTAAAACCAAGTGAATTTGGCTGACGATGTCACTGAGGTCAATGTGTATTATACCTTAGTTAAAACATCTTCAATTATTTTATGAACAATTAACAATCTATATTTTTCAGATATTTCTCTTGGGATAATAATCCCATTTTTCAATTTTTGCAACCTGTACAAAAGCTAAGTTGACTATCAACCACTGCTAAAACTCTTTTTGTTACTTTAAATTACACGTGCTCACATACCTCCATCCCCCCCCCATCAATTTACAACTTATCAATCTTTTTCAATCGTCTATCAATGACATGGATTAGAATTTAAACTTAAACCATTCTAACACCTTTCCTTTCTATCTTCTCCTCGTAAACTTTTACCAGCTAATCTGTTCTGGCTAAAGTAATCGAAGTCGAATTCTGATAATTTGGTCGTATATACCCAAATTCTAAAGGCAGAAGGAACCAAACAATATTTGCATTTAATTGGTAAGATAGATTTACGTTTATTAGAGTGCATTTAATTGACTACTGTGGTGATTTGAGAGGTGGAGATAGATAAAAGGCAGATAAGAGATAAGGGGGTTGGGGGCTTGTGTGGGTAAAAAAACTGTATTTAATTGGGAAAAGTATACAAGAAAGCTCGTTAGGTTATGAGTGCAGATGCACTTTCAAATAAAACTAGCAATAATGTATCGAATGACTGTAAAATTTTATTCCTGAACAGAAGCAATCGTGAGCACCTGCAAACATTCTCTTTTGAGGTCGGATGGCCATGAAGCCAGTTCTTATCACAACATAGAATGCCATTAATCGACAAGGATAAATGTAAATGCAGTGCTGACAAAACTGAAATAATTAGATCTGTCGAAATTTTAATTATTGCATGCTTTATGATATAAATTATAATTTGGATTGGTTATATCATAACAATTGTAGTTGACCGAATGATTCCGAAGAAAATGAAACTCGAGTTCCTTCTTTCTCTGACCTTTATCATTTCTGCCCTTAATTCTAATGAATCTTAACAAGAACTTCGTTCTATGCGTTTGCTTATTGCAACCAGAGTGCAGTTCAAAATCCGAAAACGATTTTCGCTAAGAGTTGATAAGAGCCTTTGAGAATCTATTTAATAACGAACTCACTAGGAAATTTCTGATACAATTCTTAATAAATTTTGTAAATAATATGATAATTGAACGTCAATATCCTCTTTTATTTAATTCATGAAATGAAATATGGGCTTACATTTGATTAAGAAGTTAATCGGCTTCAGAGACCTTAAAAATTTGATCTTTTGGTTATTACGAAAATTCAACAATGATCACTATTAATAATAGCAAAGAATAGAGATTGATATCTATTTTAAATTGTTAAAAATCGTTTTGCGGATGTATTAAACTTAATTTAATTGTTTTAGATGACTTTCTATTAATATTCACTTTTATATTCCTTTGATTGCGTATTTTGATTATGCATATAAATTAAATACATACTTGCAAAGATATATTTTTATGCCTACCGGGTGAATTTGCTTTACTGAAATTGACCTTAATTCTGTATTCAACTAATATCGTATAATTGGCGGGAAGCTCTGTTTTGCATTCGCCAAACATGTCTCAGTATTACCATACATCAGCACAGCGATCAACGGCGGTTAATATAGCTCTTACGGGTAATCTTTAATAAATGGTCGTATTAAATATATTGCCTGTTTTTCCATCGATGCAATGTAATTTGTTGAACTCGTTTACAGGTAACTTCACAAGCCCGGATGGTTTAAATCTTATTCTCATCAAGAATTCGTACATTGAAATATACGATATTACTAGCGAAGGCTTACGGGTAGTTCGGGATATACCCTTAAATGGTACAATTTTGACTGCTTTGCTTTTTCGCCGAAGAAATCGAAAATATGATTCGTTGTGCATTGTTACTTTGAGGGCTGACCTGATCATATTGGAATGCGTTCCTTCAAAAGATTCCATCGATTTTGTGACAGTTTTTCGTAAAAGTATTGACGTATGTCGTTAAATTTCATTTTCATTTATTTAATTTTAGTCCAGGGGTCATCACTTGCTGCATCATGGCGTTACTGCACTGGTGGATCCAACCTCAACCTTTATTGCTATTCGATTGTTCCATAATTTGATGAAAATTATCGAGATAGATCATATTCCCTTTCTTCCAGGAGTTAAGATCGATGAATCCAAAATTCATGCTGTAAAGTATGTTATTATTTATTCATGCATAAATGAGATTAGGTTGGACGAGGGAAACGTAATTGATTTAACCTTTATAATTGGATACGGATATCCAACATTTGCGATGATCTGCGAAGATCAAGGGGCTGCTCATTTAAGGATGTATGAGTTCAATCCAAAGGATCACGTTTTGGTTCCACTGCCTGCGAATTTTAGTGCCATCGAAACTACTTCACGAATGCTCGTCCCTGTTGCGGCTCCTTTTTACGGTTTCCTGGTTGTTGGTGATGAAATGATTTCCTACCATTCTCCCAACAAACCTCACATAACTACATGCATTCCTCAAAAGACGGTTGGTGTTACACGTGTTTGCAACATAACTCTAATTTTTTCCTTTGCTCATCTCTTTCCTTTTTTTGCTTCCACTCACATTTTAGCTATCCAAAGTAGTTGCATACGCTCAGGTTGATAATAAGAGATATCTCATGGGCAATCTTTGTGGAGAACTATTCATGGTTCATCTTGTAGGGGCTGAAGTTGATCCTTCGGCTCCGTTGTCAACATTTTTAGAGCGTCTGCGCATAGAACGTCTCGGTAAATAAATTTAATGTTATTCGTATATTTTTATGTCTCTTTATCAATCTTTTTCAGGTATAACCTCAGTTCCCGAGTCAATTGTTTATCTGGATAATGGAGTAGTCTTTATTGGCTCGTACTTTGGTGACTCGCAGTTAATCCACCTTCATTCTGATATGGATCCTGATACAAAGTGTTACTTCGATGTCTGTGAAGAATATCCGAATCTCGGTCCAATCGCCGATATGATCTTCGTTGAAAATGAGGGCCAAAATCAGCTCATCACCTGTTCTGGTTACTCTAGAGACGGCTCTCTTCGAATCATTCGAAATGGCATTGGAATTCAAGAGATTGCTACTATTGCTCAAGAGCATATGAATGGTACACCCATGTTAATGGTATTTGTTTATTTTGAACTTTGTTTCTATTTCTATTTTGTATTTTTAGGCGTCTGGTGTATCCCTTGCAATTCAGAAGTTTATGATGATGCTATGATTTGTTCAATGAAAAGGAGGAGCAGGTAATTCCATTCACCCTTAGAAGCCTAGTAATTATATAATTATGGCGAATGCATTACCGGGAGATTTATACTTATATTGTATGCACTGAAGCGCAACGTAACACTAGAACATTGTGGTGTTCTAAACATTAAAACATCCTACTTGTTTCAACGGTCTTTTGGGTTTGTGACATTTACTTTTCTTTTGCTGTGAAAAAGTGAGTACTCTCTGGTAACATCTCTGCTGTAATTCAGTTAAGTTTCTCATCTTCGACGTTGAATGTAATGCGTTCAATACCAATTCCCCGCAGTGAGTGGAATGAGTAGCCCAATAATTACTTCTGATGATTATTGAGCTTTCAGTTGCACTGCTTCATCGCTCTACTCCTCTGTGTTAAAGCACATTTAAAGTCATCAAAATGCAAGGTTTGGGAGTTGTCTTTTCTATTTTGCCTTAACTATAGGTGTTTTACTTCTCTTCATCGTTAAAGTGCCATCGATTGATATTAAATTAGCTGTGCTCGTTGCATAAGATTTTCAAATTGTTCCTTTTATTTTTTTAGGATCATACGCGTTATAGGAGATGATTTGGCACCATTGAAGTTAGAGGGTTTTGTGAGGGATGATCGAACACTTTATTGTGCTGCAGTGTATTCTCAAGGCCACAAGAAATTCCCTAGACCTCTCCTTCTGCAAGCCACAAATGATACCATATGGCTTATCGGCATCCAAGGGCTTTATGGCAAGGGCTGCTTGGCTACATGGAAATCGCCAACTGGAATGAGTCTCTCTTCTCTGACTTCCAGGGGAGATCTTGTGGTTGTGGCTTCGGGTAATAGCATTTTCGCTTTACGCATCACCGGTACTCCAGACAAACCCGTTTTCACTCAAATAGGGTAAATCTTAACATTTTTCTCCTTTAATAGTCAAAATATTTGCGCAATAAAGTACCGGTCGTGCATATAGAGAGTTAGTTTCAATTATAGTCGTTATTTAATTTAAGCTACCTTGTTACGTAGTATCTTATTGCTTATATTAGTATCATGATGTCGCCAATAATAACGTAAAAGAAGTGGTAAATTTTTAATTTCTACTGTCTAAATATCTCCTCTATGAAATACCACTCCTTTGCGCTTGAATGTTACTCCAATAAAAAAATGAATAAATGTCTCGGGTAAAATGCATAAGTTTTATTCATGGAAAATTGTGTCAACGATTTATTGTTAATAATTCGTAAAATGGATATTTCTATGAAAATACACGAAACTGACTTTACATTAATTCCATATTTTTACTTAGGCCTAGTTTTATTGAATATTTTGTGAGGCTAATAGTGTAACAATTTATTTGAGCAATAATCAATCAATAAGTATGTTGTGCACCCTGGGCGTGTGCGGTAGACTTACCTCCACGTGGTGCACCCTGGGCGACGTATACTTATACGGCAAAAAAGTCTATTGATCGGCAGTTGCCTTCTGACTTCAAACTAATATGGTCCGACTATTTGTCATATTCGAACCCTTTCATAGTACTCATCTTACCTTTTTTATGCTTTTGTCTCTCTCTTACATCTGTGAATCACTCTTCTGTTCCCCCTCTCGACTTTTTGACACTTTGATGTGAAGCCCCGAAGTCAGCTCCAGGCCTAATGATAACTATCAAAACGCCTGCCATTTGATATAAATAACTAATCAATATTTCTCCAAGACATTGTCGTAGTACGCATTTGTGCTTGAACTACCCAAACAGTGCAAACTACATTTAATTCTGCAAATTCTATCTGACCTAGGTGTCCATAGTTCCTGTGGTACACAACAATTGATGTAAAATGTCGTTTCGTATAATTTGATTTAAATCACTCTATCTAGACTAGGGAGCTTAATTGCACTCATACTGCTGCTTTTTAAATAGCGTTAAGCATTTCAAATACATTGAGAGTTAATGCAACAGAAATAAGCAGTCTCTTTTAAATTGTTATTTAAGTGTAGGACGGACTTGAAACTATGATGCCACATGAATTGGGTCTGTAAGAGAAATAAAACCAGGGTTTACATGGTTAGCATTCGTCAACGGTACAGATCCGTTAGTTGGAATGACTGAGTATTATTATTCCGGCTGGATTGATTTTTTGTAAATTCTAGGAGGACAATTTCTTTAGAGACTGCTATGTAATTCTTATTCTTGTTGAATTCG